>JXCR01146629.1:161072-180634 GCA_002079205.1 Phalaenopsis hybrid cultivar
CAGAAAAATTTAATATTATTCATAAAATCTCTATTGCCTATCATTCTCAAACGAGTGGGTTAGCTGAAGTTTCTAATAGAGAGATTAAACAAATAGTTGAAAAGACTGTAAACCCTAGTCGAATAGATTGGTCCACTAGACTGGATACTGTATTATGGGCTTACAGGACTGCTTATAAAACTCCTATTGGAATGACTCCTTACAAACTGATTTTTGGAAAGACTTGTCACTTACCAGTAGAATTGGAGCATAAAGCATATTGGGTGATTAAAGAACTCAATTATAATTTGAAAGATGCTAATAAGAAGAGATTGTTACAATTAAATTAATTGAAAGAACTAAGAAATGAATCTTATGATAACGACAAAATTTATAAGGAGAAATTAAAGTTATGTCATGATCGGAATATTAATCAAAAGAACTTTGAACCAGGATAAGAAGTTTTTCTTTATAATTCTAGACTGAAGTTATTTCCTAGGAAATTGAAGTCTTGTTGGTTAGGACCCTTTATTATGACTTAAGTTTACACTTACGAAGCTATTGAATTTAAAGATCAAAAGACTGGAGATAGATTTAAAGTAAATGGACACAGATTAAAACCATATTTTGAAGGTTAAAGATGAAATTTCAAATTGGTTTTAATGATCAGTCAACCCGAATAACACTTAAATAGATCAGGTTGACGACGTTAAACAAGCGCTTTATGGGAGGCAACCCATAGTTATCTTTATTTTTATTGCAATTATAGTAGTTTTTTATTTAAATTTATTGTTAGTTTATAGTAGTATTAAGCTCTACTACTCTTATTTACCCTTAAATTTGAAATTATCATTAGTTTGTGGTAGTATTGAACTCTACTACTCATATTTATCCTTGAATCGATGTTATCGTTAGTTTGTGGTAGTATTAAGCTCTACTACTCTTATTTACCCTTGAATCTTCTTAGGAATTGGATCCATAATGAAAAATTGGAACGCATTCAGACCAGAGCGAAATTGTGCAATTTTTTCCTTGGGCACCGACGGCGCCATCGATGCCACGGACTGTGGGTTTTTCTTGAGAGTCTGGGAAAAATAAATACAGATGCTCTCCGATAGCGCCAAGTGAGACGGCGGTTTCTAGAGTTTGAATGGTGGTTTTTAGCAGTTTTTGGGCTGGAGTTACCTTTTTAAACTCCCAAATTTGATTCCTAAAGTCATATTTACCCCAAAAATGAAGTGAAACGCCACCAATTCCATTCCTATGGCGTCCAATTCCTTTGATAATCCTAAAATGCGAGTGTTCAATCGGTGAAAGTTTATTAGTGCAGAAGTGCAGCGAATCTTTAACAAATTACTGACGAAGAAAAGATTAATCAAGGAACGAGGATTCGTAAATTGAGAATTGAATAATCCCACTACGACAATTGAAGAGATGATAGTACAGTGAAGATGGGAAGTTTTGTGTTATACTACCGCCGTCGTGGTTGTTCCTGTCGTGAATGAATTTTATGCAAATTTGCATGGAATCAACCAGGGAGTCGTTTATGTACGAGGTAGATGGATCACTTTCACTCCTGCACGAATCAATGAATTATACATGATAGAGAACATTCCTATCTGCCACTATTCCAACTTCGTCCCAGAAAAAAACTAGATGAATGAGATTTATCAATATTTAACGGACGAAACTGAAGACAGGGAAATGAGAGAAAACGTGTATGTTAGATTTTCTCCGACACTCCCAAATCCCATTTTGAAACACTGGCACTTTTTCATTTCTGCAAAACTGTTACCGACAATGAAGATCAGTAAAGTNGAAAGAGTAGCTAGTATCCATGATTCTGATGCAATATCGATGTTAGCTTTGTAGATTGCTGCAATATTAAAGAAATTTGATCATTATGGGATGAATTATTCTCCAACACCTTCTATGATGGAAGAGAATTCATCTGTTCAATTTATGGATGTTCAACCTTCATATGAAACTTTAAACGCTATTAATAGACTTAATAACCCTTATTCGAACTATTATAACCCAGGTTGGAAGAATCATCCAAATTTTAATTGGAATACCAATTCTTCTACAAATTAACAATGGGCAAACAACCCAGTGAACCCATTAGGAAATTCATCCAACCAAGGAAAAGTTAACTATAGGCCTTCTTATCCTCTAGGATTTAACAACAACACTCAAATTAAGGAAAAGAAGTTGTCTATGGAAGAGCTGCTATTAAACATGGGCCAACAATTATAGAATTAAGGAAATCAATTACAAATTCAAGGAAATCAATTACACAATCAAGGAACTGCTATTAAGAATATTGAAAACCAACTGGGACATATCACTACTGCGCTTTGTAACCGAACATTAGAAACTTTTCCTAGTACTGTGGAACCAAATCCTAAAGATCAAGGAAAAAAACACATCGCTACTACGCTTAGTAACCGAACACTAGGAACTTTTCCTAGTACTGTGGAACCAAATCCTAAAGATCAAGGAAAAGAACAAATCAAAATGATTGAATTACAAAGTGGAAAAGAATTGGAAACAAGGGTGCAAAAAGAAACTAAAATTGAAAAAGAGAAAGTGGAAAAAAATTGGAAACAAGAGTACAGAAAGAAACGGAAACTGAAAAAGAGAAAGTGGGTGGAAAAGAATTGGAAACAAGAGTACATAAAGAAATGAAAACTGAAAAAGAGAAAGTGGATACCGACAAGGGCACAAAAAGAAACAGAAACTGAAAAAGAGAAAGTGGATACTGACAAAGAAAATGATCACGAGTACCCAAATTTAGAGTATCCATTTCCACCAATGAAAATTACTGTGGAGAAACCTACACCACCTTTTCCTCAAAGATTGAAGCAACACAAACAGAATAAACAATTTTTCAAATTTTTAGAAATTCTCATAATGAGAAACCTCCACCACCGTTTCTTCAAATATTGAAGCAACACAAACAGAATAAACAATTTTCCAAGTTTTTAGAAATTTTTAAGAAGTTAACAGTAAATATTACCTTCGTAGAAGCTTTAGAGTAGCCCAATTATGTGAAATTTATGAAAGATATACTGAACAAGAAAAGGAAGTTCACGGATAACAAAACTGTTGCACTTAGCGAAGAGTGCAGTGCAATTTGAACAAGAAAAGGAAGTTCATTGATAATGAGGCTGTTGCACTTAGCGAAGAGTGTAGTGCAATTCTAAGTTTTTAGAAATTCTTAAGAAATTAACGGTAAATATTCCCTTCATAGAAGCTTTAGAGCAGATGCCCAATTATGTGAAATTTATGAAAGATATACTGAACAAGAAAAGGAAGTTCACGGATAACAAAACTGTTGCACTTAGCGAAGAGTGCAGTGCAATTTGAACAAGAAAAGGAAGTTCATTGATAATGAGGCTGTTGCACTTAGCGAAGAGTGTAGTGCAATTAATCTTCGTAGAAGCTTTAGAGCAAATGCCCAATTATGTGAAATTTATGAAAGATATTCTGAACCTTAGAGCAAATGCCCAATTATGTGAAATTTATGAAAGATATTCTGAACAAGAAAAGGAAGTTTGGATAACGAAACTATTGCACTTAGCGAAGAGTGTAGTGCAATTTTTCAAAAAAACTTTCTGAAAAATTAAAAGATCCTGGCAGTTTCACTATACCATGTGCTATTGGTGAAAAATTTTATGGAAGAGCTATATGTGATTTGGGAGCCAGCATTAATATTATGTCTCTATCAATTTTTAAAAGATTAGGATTAGGAGAAGTCTCACCTACTTCTGTAACTCTACAGCTATATCAATTTTCAAAAGATTAGGATTAGGAGAAGTCTCACCTACTTCTGTAACTCTTCAGTTATCGGATCGTTCGGTTACATATCCTAAGAGGGTTATAGAAAATGTGTTAGTAAAATTGGATAAATTTATCTTTCCTATGGATTTCATTGTTTTAGATATGGAGGAAGATAAAAAAATACCTATCATTTTAGGGAGACATTTTTTAGCTACTGGAAAAGTTATGATAGATGTTCAAAAATGAGAATTAACTATGAAAGTTAATGATCAAGAAGTGACTTTTAATATTGCAAAATCTATGAAATACCCTACTGTTGAAAGAGATAATGAATATTTTCGCATGGAAATTAGTGAATATCTATTGAAAGAACATTTTAAAGAAGATTTTGAAGAGAAAGAACAATTTGAAGAGAGTGATGAAGTTATTTTGGATGAATTAGAAAATGAAGAATTAGATTATGTTCAGGAAAGATTTGAGATGTTGGATATTACAAAAAATGCTGATAAGAATCTATTTCCGTCAATTATAAAACCACCTAAACTGAAGTTAAAAGTATTGCCTAGCCACTTGAAGTATGTGTTTTTAGGAGACTCATCTACATTACCAGTTATTATATCTTCAAAATTAAATGATTTGTAAGAGCAAAGATATAAGAAAGCTTTTGGTTGGACCTTAGCTGATATTAAGGGAATCAATCCTTCAATATGTATGCACAGAATTATATTAGATGAACAATATAAACCAAGAGTTGATCCACCAGTCATTCGATCTGTATGCACAAAATTATATTAGATGAACAATATAAACCAAGAGTTGATCCACAAATGAGATTAAACTCAATGATGAAAGAAGTAGTCAAGAATGAAATTTTGAAATGGTTGGACACTGAAATTATATATCCGATGATGAAAGAATTAGTTAAGAAGGAAATTTTGAAATGGTTAGACACTGGAATTATATATCCTATTTCAGATAATGGGTAAAAAAGGAAATTTTGAAATGGTTAGACACTAGAATTATATATCCTATTTCAGATAGTGCACAGAGGAAATTTTGAAATGGTTAGACACTGGAATTATATATCCTATTTCAGATAGTGCGTGGGTGTATAAACCAAGAGTTGATCCACAAATGAGATTAAATCCAATGATGAAAGAAGTAGTTAAGAAGGAATTTTTGAAATGGTTAGACACTGGAATTATATATCTTATTTCAGATAGTGCGTGGGTAAGTCCAATTCCTAAGAAAGGACGAGTGACTGTTGAAAAAAAAATAATGAATTAATACATATCGGACAAGTTATTGGCTGGCGTATTTGTATTGATTATAGAAAATTAAGCACTGCCACAAGGAAAGATCACTTCGCTTTACCCTTTTTAGACCAAATAGTAGATAGACTTGCTGGACACAAATATTTTTATTTTTTAGATGGTTTTTAGACCAAATAGTAGATAGACTTGTTGGGCACAAATATTTTTGTTTTTTAGATGGATATACCAGGTTACCATCAAATTCCTATTGCTCTTGAGGATCAAGAAAATACAACATTTACTAGTCCTTTTAGAACTTTTGCTTTTCGAAAAATGTCTTTTGGATTATGTAATGCACATGCAACATTCCAGAGATGTATGATGTCCATATTTAGTAAATTAATTGATGATGGATTGGAAGTATTTATGGATGGTTTCTCTGTATTTGGAACATCATTTGACGCATGCTTAAATTATCTTGAAAAATTTTTAGAGTTATGCGAAAGAACTAATTTGGCTCTAAATTTGGAGAAATGTCAATTTATGGTTGCAGGATGAATTGTATTAGGGCGTAAAATTTTGGAAGATGGTATGGAAGCAGACCCTGCAAAAATTTAAGTTATATCTAAACTAACACCTCCTACTAATGTAAGAGAGGTTATGAGTTTTCTTGGACATGTTGGATTTTACAGGCATTTTATTAAAGATTTTTCAAAAATTATCAAACCTCTATGCCAACTTTTAGAAAATGACAAGAAATTTGAATTTACTGAAAGTCGTTTAAATGTCTTTGAATTAATAAAGGAAAAATTAATCACAGCCCCTCTTATAGTTTCACCTAACTAGGAGAAACCATTTGAATTGATGTGTGATGCTAGTGATTATGCTCGAGGTTGTCATTGGACAAATGTATGAAAAGATTTTTAAAGTTATATACTACGCTAGTAAAACTCTTAATGAGTTGGACAAATGTATGAAAAGATTTTTAAAGTTATATACTACGCTAGTAAAACTCTTAATGATTCACAAATAAACTATACTGTTACTGAAAAAGAGTTACTGGTCATTGTATATGATTTAGATAAATTCAGATCTTTTTTAATTGGAGCTAAATGTATTGTGCATACTGATCACTCTACTATTAAATATCTGATGTAAAAGAAGGATGCCAAACCAAGGTTGATTAGATGGATAATTTTGATGCAAGAATTTGATATTGTGGGTATTGATAGAAAGGGAATTGATAATCAAATTGTTGATCATTTGTCAATATTAGAAAATCATGAATTATCTGACACTGATAATGAAATTACAGACAGTTTCCCTGATGACAACTTTATAATTTTAATGAGTGGAAAATACCATGGTATGCTGATATTGTTAACTATATTGTAAGTGATATTTTGCCACCTATGCTGACACTGCAACAACAAAGGAAATTCATTCATGATGCAAAAGTATATTTTTGGGATGAGCCTTATTTATATAAACAAAGTAAATATCTCATTATGAGAAGATGTGTACCTTATGAAGAAACTGAGCTGATCATTTAGAAATGTCATGATTCAAAATTTGGAGGACATTTTAAGATTGATAAAACTGCTTATAAAATTTTACAAGCTGGATTTTATTAGCTTACTATCTTTAGAGATGTTTATAGATACATAAAAACTTGTGATCGATGTCAACGAGTAGACAATATATCTAGAAGAAATGAAATGCCTCTGAATTTTATGTTAGAAGTTGAGATCTTTGATGTTTGTGGATTAGATTTTAGGGGACCATTTATTCCTTCATTTGGGAATTTATATATATTAATTGCAGTAGACTACGTTTCTAAGTGGATTTAAGCACGAGCTTTACCTCGTTGTGACGCTAAAAGTGTTTCAAGATTTTTAATGAAAAATATTTTCACTAGATATGGAAATGCTTAGAATGATTATCACTAACAGAGGATCCCATTTTAGGAATAGATACATTCAGAGATTGACAAAAAATTTAATATTTTTCCTTTACCTTGCTGTAACGCTAAAAGTGTTTCAAGATTTTTAATGAAAAATATTTTCACTAGATACGGAATGCGTGATTATCACTGACGGAGGATCCCATTTTATGAATAAATATATTCAGCGATTGACAGAAAAGTTTAATATTATTCATAGAACCTCTACTGCCTATCATCCTTAAACTAGTGGGTTAGCTGAAGTTTCTAATAGAGAGATTAAACAAATACTTGAAAAGACTGTAAACCCTAGTAGAATAGATTGGTTCACTAGACTGGATACCGCATTATGGGTTTACAGGACTGTTTATAAAACTCCTATTGGAATGACTCCTTACAGACTAATTTTTGGAAAGATTTGTCATTTACCAGTAGAATTGGAGCATAAAGCATATTGGGCGATTAAAGAATTCAATTATAATATAAAGATGCTTGTAAGAAGAGATTGTTACAACTAAATGAATTGGAAGAATTAAGAAATGAATCCGGTAAAAAGAGATTGTTACAATTTAAATGAATTGGAAGAATTAAGAAATGAGTCTTATGATAATGACAGAATTTATAAGGAGAAACTAAAGTTATGGCATGATCAAAAGATTAACAAAAGAACTTTGAACTAGGATAAGAAGTTTTGCTTTACAATACAAGGCTGAAGTTATTCCCTGAAAAATTTTGAACCAGGATAAGAAGTTTTACTTTACAACACTAGGCAGAAGTTATTTCCTGGTTTTGAACCAGGACAAGAAGTTTTACTTTACAACATTAGGCTGAAGTTATTTCTCGGGAAATTGAAGTCTCTTTGGTTAGGACCCTTTACTGTGACTCAAGTTTATACTTACGGAGCTGTTGAAATTGAATATCAGAAAACTGGAAATAGATTTAAAGTAAATTGACACAGATTAAAACCGTATTTTGAGGGTAAAAGACCAAATTTTAAAGAGGTTTTTATGATCAGACAACTTGAATGACACCTGAATAGGTCGGGCTGACGATGTTAAACCAAGCGCTTTATGGGAGGCAACCGATATTTATCTTTACTTTTATCGCGATTATAGTTATTTTTATTTGAAATTATCGTTAGTTTATGGTAGTATTAAGCTCTACTACTTTTATTTGCCCTTGAATCATCAAAAAAATTGGATCTATAAAGAAAAATTGGAACGCATTCGGACTAGAGCGAAACTGTGCAATTTTTGCCTTGGGCGCCGACGGCGCCCTCGACGCCACATATGGCGGGTTTTTCCCTAGAGTCCAGTCAAAATTAATACAGAGGCTCACCACGGCACCCTCGACCCCGCCGACGGTGAGACCGGCAAACTGGCGGTTACTTGGGTTAAAATGGCGGTTTTTGGCAATTTTTGGGCGGGAATTGTCCTTTTAAACTCCGAAATTCGATTTCTAGTTCATATTTTCCCTCCAAAATGAAATGAAACTCCACCAATTTTATTCTTATGGCGTCCAATTCCCTTTATAATCTCAGAATGCGAGTTTTCAATCGGCGAAAGTTTATTAGTGCGGAAGCGCAACAAATCTTCAACAAGTTACTGATGAAGAAAAGATTGATCAAGGAACAAGGATTCTTAAATTGCGGATTGAATAATCCCACGACGATAATTGAAGAAACGATAGTGCGGCGAAGATGGGAAGATATGTGCTACACTACCACCGCCGTGGTGGTTCCTGTGGTAAAAGAATTTGCTACACTACCACCGCCGTGGTGGTTCCTGTGGTAAAAGAATTTTATGCAAATTTACATGGAATCAACCAGAGAGTTGTTTATGTGCGAGGAAGATGGATCACTTTCACTCCTGCATGAATCAACGAATTATACATGATTGAAAACGTTCTGGTCTGCCACTATTCCAATTTCGTCCCAACGAGAAACCAGATGAATGAAATTTATCAATATTTAACGGACGAAACTGACGACTGGGAAACAAGAGAAAACGGGTATGTTAGTTTTTCTATGACACTCCTAAATCCCGTTTTAAAATATTGACACTTTTTCATTTTTGCAAAACTGTTACCGACAATGAAGATCGCTAAAGTTTCTAAAGAAAGTGCCATTTTGAATTACTGCATCCAAAGGGGACCGCCGATCGACATTGGATCTATAGTTGTGAAGTCGGTTTTGGGCGTGATTGTTCATGGATCAACTTATGGGTTTGGACACCCCTCCACAATTTTCTCACTTTGTAGTCAGTTCCAAGTGTCCTACGAAAATTGGGAAAAGGTACTGCTACCTTGGAAGCCTTTGGATCCAACTAAGAGATTCCAAACTTTTGAGGATGAAAATGACATGACCATTATAGTAGATCAATCATTTCAGAATTCACTGCCAGTTCAACCCTTAGTTCTTGACAAGTCTTTGGTGATCCTGCGCCAAATTAAGAAATTGGAAAAGGAGATACAAAATGTCATGAATGCGATTAATAATATCTCCAATTTCTTCAAAAATATGAACTAGAGGATGAAAGAACATTTTTCTCATTCTAGACATCTAGAAGATAGTTTGATATGGCTGATGAGGAGGATGAAGTTAATAGAGGAGGATTCTACTGAAGAATTTCCATTCCGACCCTTCTACAACCTCTTCGTTCATGTGCAATAAATGAGTGATCTCAGAGGAGAATCGAGTACTGAATCTGAAGAATAGTAGATTTATATTACTACTTATCTGTCTATCTATGTATTTTGATTTGAACTTTGTATTTGCTTTTTTTAGAATTATGCTTCTAGATCTCTGTATAGTTGAGACTAAGCATAGGATGTTTTGTTTTTAGCGTTTTGAGTGTTGTGGCTTGGATTGCGACGCTGAATTAATGTATTGAGGTTGTGATGTTTTCTTTTCAGCGTTTTGAGTGTTGTGGCTTGGATTGCGACGTTGAATTAATGTATTGAGGTTGAGCTATAGTTGAGACTAAGCATAGGTTGTTTTGTCTTCAGCGTTTTGAGTGTTGTGGCTTGGATTGCGACGCTGAATTAATGTATTGAGGTTGAGAATACCAAACTTAGGTGTGTTATGTAACGTATAGTGTACCCCTTGAAATTTATATATAAATGTGATGTTTTGAGTGTTGTGGTTTGGATTGCGATGCTGAATTAATGTATTGAGGTTGAGAAAATACCGCAATTTGAGTGTTGTGGCTTGGATTGCGACGCTGAATTAATGTATTGAGGTTGAGAAAATACCAAACTTAGGTGTGTTATCGCTGAATTAATGTATTGAGGTTGAGAAAATACCAAATTTAGGTGTGTTATGTAACGTATATTGTACCCCATTAGAATTTATATATAAATGTGATGTTTTGTGTTGTGAAAGTTTATATGTGCTAAGTACATCATTTAGTTACTTAAAATTATGTCCATAATGATTAAAAAGATGTCGTTTAGGCTTGGAATTGATCGAAATCACGAAAATACGGAATTTGGACAAAATCAATAGAGCCCGCCGACGGCGCTCTCGACGCTAGCGCTGACGAGATTTTCCCGAGACTTAGGATTTAAATTCCAATAGAGCGCGCCGACGGAGAGCTCACGAAAAAACACCTTTAATCGCGATTTTGACCAGTCAATCGCCACTATTCATCATCCCCTTCCTCCTAAAAACGTCATTTTTGACCTAGAGCTTGAAAAATCTTGGATTGGGAGGCGATTTCAAGGCTTTTTGACACCGGATTTGATCATTTCTTGGTAAGATCTTCACTCAAATCTAAAAATATTTGATTTTCACCATGGATTTCTTCAACATTTAGTAGATCCGAAAAATTTGAGAATGTGAAGAAAATTTGGGAAGAAATTCATGGATCTTAGTGTTGCTACAATTGAAAGCCATGATTTACATATTTGAAGTAATTTTTGGAATTTTTCTATAATTTGATTAGATTGAAATGGCTCCACATCAAAAGAGACGGATTGAGTTCGACGAGTCTCGCTTCATTAATGCAAAAGCTCAAGCAAGATTTACTTCAGTGTTTAAAGGAAAGAAGTGTATACAAGATCGAGTTTTTGAAAGTTCGGGAGAAGAAATTGAGCAAATTATTGGCGAGCAGAGGTGGGAAAACTTTTGTTACACCACCAATAAAGCTGATGCAAATATTGTGAAGGAGTTCTATACTAATGTAATTTATTTTGATGACAGAATGGTTCAAGTGCATGGATTTCCCGTTGAATTTACTGCCGCCCGCATCAACACATTTTACGAAGTCCCAGACTCTTATGGCTGCCAATATGAATCCTTTAGTACGATGGAAGACCCCCTAAATGATGTGATCAACTTTCTCACTGATGGTGAATATGGAAGATAAAGCAACGAGAATGAGTAAATTTTTCTGCTTCCATGCTGAATGCCACCTCTAAGGCGTGACACTATTTCATTTCCTCTACTCTGTTACCGACCTATCACCATAATGAGGTAACTAGAGATAGAGCTATTCTGAATTTCTGTATTCAGAATAATAAAACTATAAATGTGGGGAGAATAATTTTTAAGAATATATTGACTATGGCGAGGAGTGAGACAAGTGGAGGTCTGGGACATCCTGGACTTATTTATGCAATTTGCAAACTTTTTGGGGTGGAGATTGGAGATGAAGAATGGGTTTATCCTATGAAACCCATTAGTAAAGCCAATTTAAATACTTATGAATCTCATGAGATATGGAGAACTAGGAGTAGAAGTCAAGAACCTTCTACTAGTAGAGATGTCCCCTCGACAAGTTATGACCTTCCATCTTCTAGTTCCCCTACCCTCTCTGATTTGATGAATGAGTTGACGCAGTGAAAGAGCATAAAATTAATAAATTAAAGGATTTGAGGGTGAGAATGTCGATACGATTATGATAATGAGTACCTTCAAAGACATTCAAATTTTGAGGTAGCTTATTACGAACCTCAGGCCCGACACTGCAAAGGTGAGCCTGATGTTAATTTTCCTGAGTGCCCTCGATATACTCAGTATCCGCCTGATCCACCAGCTGATCAAGGCGATGAAGATATAGCTTGGGATTTTGATATTTGAATGTAATTGATGTAATTATATTTGTACTTTTATTTCTGTAATTTTTTGTAATAGAAATGGATGTTTATGTGTATTTGGACTTTCATTTTATTATTATGTGTACTTGGATAATTTTAATTTTTGTTATAAAGTTAGTGTTATAGTTAAATGTGCCATGTGAGTTTAAATAGATGTTGAGTAGTATTTTGTGGATTGTAATGTAATGTGAATTTTATTTTCGCATTTTAATTTTAATTATTTTGTTTAGTATTGTGTTTGTATTAGGAAATTTTATGCTTGTTTAATGTTTTGGTTTTATACTTATTTCAAAATTTCTTTACCCAGAAATTCCTCTAATGATTTAATGTGTAGAAAGTTCCTAATATTACAGACCAGGTGAAGTAGAAATGATGAGAAGGCCTGCAAAAATTTCAGAATGATGAAAATGCCTAAAATACTGAGTTATGATTTATATTTTGAGTTTTTCTTTCCACCTATATTATTTTATATTGAAAAATTTAAGTTTGGGGGAGGGAAGAAAAAGATTAACTATTAGATGACCTCTATTTCAATATTTTCAAAAATTATTTATATGATTTTATGTAGTGAATTTAATTCAGGTCCATGTTTCAATATTTTCAAAACTTATTTTTATGATTTTATGTAGTAAATTTAATTCAGGTAACTCCTTAATTTAAATATTTTCAAAAATTATTAATATGATTTTATGTAGTGAATTTAATTCAGAGAACTATTTCAATATTTTCAAAAATTATTTATATGATTTTATGTAGTGAATTTAATTCAGGTAACTAGTTTTTGTAGCTTTTAAGATATTTAGTATAAAAGGATAAGATTATAGTTAACTATTTAAAGTAAAGGAAACTATATTTTGAAGTATTAAGAATCTGGAAATTCATTTGAGAAGAAAAGATTGGGGCTCAATGATGTAAATGCTATGAAATACTTATAAGGTAAATGAATGCTTTGAGTTTCAAATTTTCGGAAAGAAAAGTGATGTTAAAAATCATTAAAGGCTATCCAGATATAATAATCCTCACTCAAAAAAGGAAAAAGAAATGATTGAAAATAATCCCTGAAAAGAAAAGAAAAATATATAGGATTGAAAGCAATCCAAATGAAAAAGAGAAAATAAAGAAAAAAAATTATGGAAATGAGGAGAAGCTTGAGGATATGCCTAATCAAAAATTGGTTTCACTGGACCTACCTAAAGGGAAAACCTAAATACATTCCTGAACTTATATTTATGAAATAGTATCTTTACTAGTAGGGTTCTCATGAAGTTCCTATCTTTTGAATATTCTAAGTGACGTAATATTGCAACATATAGTCATTCTTGAAATGAATAGAAGACTAGAACTTTTAAACTTGATGACTAGATAATCTTTTGGCTAAAGAGTTAATTCAATTACTTGAATTTTTTCTGAAAATCTCACTATGATATTTATTTAAATCAAATTTATATTATTTCGGAATTAAAATTTTACTACAGTAGATCATAACTTTTATATAGTATTAAAATTTCTTGAGGACAAGTAATAGTTAAGTTTGGGTAATTTGACCAAATAAAAATTTGTTGAGATTTTCATACCTATTTTATATTATTTTTGATGATATTGTACTTTAAAGAAATATATTTTTTATGTTTTGTTGCAGGAATGATGAATTAGGTTCATTGGAGCAAAAAGATGTAAAAAAGAGCGAATTTGGAGGGAAAATGACCAAAATGTGCAGAATTGAACTAGGGCGCCGACGACGCCATCGACCCTGCCGACGGCGAGATTTTCTCGAGACTCCAGAATGAATTCATTAAGAAGGTCCACCGATGGTGCCCTCAAAGCTGTCGCCGACGAGGTCGGCGGTTATGCCCAATCAGGCTTTAGATAAGGCCAAAATTTGAAGGGATGCTTAGGCAACTCTTGGGAAAGCTCATCTACAACTTTTAAAGACTATTTTTGGCCAAAAATAAGGGGGGGAAGACTCAAAATTGAAGTGTGAAAAAAGTGTAGAGAGTCAAAATTGTGAGGAATTCTTCGAGAGATTGTAAGAGTGGAGGGAAAGTGTGAGATTTCTTCCTTCTTGCTCTTTCGAAGAGGAATTCTGTGTGCTGTAAAGAGAGGAAGAGATTTAGAGGAACTTCGAGGAGTATTCATGGGGAGAAATTAGAGATAAGTTATTTACTTGTTGTAGTTTGTATGGCTTTGATTTTATATATGAATTCTGAGTTTTGTTGTGTTTTTCCCATGAGATCTGAGTTGTTTTCTCTGTCTTTCTTCTTGTCTCGAGATTTGTGAAATGGTGATTTGAATTGGTTAAGCCATGAAATGTTTAAGAAATTGTGATGATCTTTTCACTTTGATGTTAATTTACTTTCAATCTGGCTGATTGATTTGTTAAAATATATTGAGTTTTACAACTAAAGTGAAGATTACATCCAAGATTCAGGAAGGTCAAAGCCCTTGGAAGTTGGGTGCAAATAAATAAGGAAATAATATAATCGGGCATAGAATTGGAGATTTTAGAGTGACAAACTAAAATCCCTAATTCGGTCCTATCGTTTGGGTGCTGAAGTGTAGATGTTAGCCCTCAGGCGAGTGACAGAATAAAATCCTCAATTCGGTCCTATCGTTTGGGTGCTGAAGTGTAGATGTTAGCCCTCAGGCGAAGAGCGTGGGAGCTCCGAAGTGAGAGCCGATATCCTCCCAGCCTAGCCGCAAATTTAGTAAATTCCTCAATTCAGTCCTATCGTTTGGGTGTTGAAGTGTAGATGTTAGCCCTCAGGTGAGGGGAACGTGAAAGCTCCAAAGTGAGAGTCGGTATCCTCCCAGCCTAGTTACAGAATCAGTAACCAAGCATAGGATTAGTCAATGTTCTTTATGTCTGGACCAAAGGGTATTCCGAAGTGAGAGCCGGTATCCTCCCAGCCTAGCCGCAGATTCAGTAAACAAACGTAGGATTGGTCAATGTTTTTTATATCTGGACCAAAGGGTAAAGAATAGGTATGCTCCTATTTGACACAATATAATTTGAACTGATTTACTTTATACATTCACTATAATTTCTTGTCAAGGAGAAGGATGCTTCTTATATATTGAATATCACATTTAAACCTTCATTAGTATCATTAGTTCTTTAATAGTTATTAAAATTACATATTTATTTCAATTGCCTATTTGTGACAGATAAGCAAATTGAACTTCTTTGTTGCGATTAAAGTATTGTTTTTCTAAAATCTTAGTTCGTAGTTCTAAACTACTCCTTGTGGGATCGATATCTAGGACTCCATTAGAGCCTTATATTGCTTGAGCGATACGTATACTTGCGTTGATAAGTGTGACTTTACAATTATTGAATATTTATTACATTCATATTTATCTTATATTTTTAAGCATATATAAGGTCGTGGCCAGTCATAAGCATTCTTATGAAGATAGAATGATTTATTAAATTGCTGTGCAAAGGTTATTAATCCAAACAAGTTACATAAATTAGAGTAAATAATTATAATGATATTATGCAAGATGAAAATGCACTTCCCTCCATCAGTTTTCACATTTATGATTTACTTGTTCATTTGGTTGAAAAAGTCAAATTTAGTGGGGTTCACTACAGTTGGATGTACCCATTTGAATGATAAAGCAAATTTATTTATTTATTTAACTATATAATGCATTCTAAATAAATTTTAAGAGTAGTTATGTACATGTTCTTCTCCATACTAAAGCATTATGTTGGAAGTAAAGTACAATCACAGGGATCAATTATAGAGGGTTATATTAATGAGAAAGGAATAATATTTTGTTCTCATTATCTTAAAGGAGCTTAATTTTCACATAATTTAATGTTTTCAAAATTTTAATCAAATGATAAATACATTATAAATTTTCAAGTTTCTGAAATTTCTCTAGGCAATGTGACACCATATGTGTTCGGTGAGAAGCCTTTATTACAAGATCATATATATGTTCTTCTTCATTGTGATAATATTTGTACATACAGAGATATTTTTATCAAAAGTGAGAAGAGAAAAAAAATGATGTCACACGTATCTTAGATCCCTAGATATGAAAAATATCATGAATGAAAGCTTATATGATGGGTTTGAGAAAATGGCAAAGATGCAATTTACCTTTTTATGCTTTAAATTTTATCATGACATATTAATGATTTGCACAATCAATATAGGTAATGAATAGTGATGATCCATTGGTACCATACAAAATTAAAGCAAATGTTAATGGGCTTAAATATATTTCCTAATGGTACAAGGGATTCAATATTAATGAATACAATTTTCACACTAAAACTTATGAGGAAAATAGGAGACCTTAAAGATATGGTGTTGTTGATATCACAAAAATTGGAGACTTCAATTTTTGCTATTGACTAATTGATATCATTGACATCACTTATTGAAATTTCTTAGAGTTCTATTGTTCACGTGTGGCTAGGCTAACACTAATAATAGCGGCATGAGAGTAGATCAATTTGATCACTCATTCATAAATAATTCACGTCGAATTCACTTTGGAAAGTAATTATTAGGTTGTGATTTTTTTTTTTCATAAGTGGAGCCTATATTATACACAAAGATCCTAAACATTAAAATTAGAATTTCATTATAAAAGTTAAACTCATAGATGTCTTCGATTCAATCTTCATCACCACTTCATAACGAAATCTTCAATACGAAACTGAAAGTGTATGTTGTCTATTTTTGTGGTCATTTGTTTATACTTTTCCCATTTCTAATTTCTGATATTAATGAAATCAGGACTTGGTGGTCTGATCTAAGTTATGATTGGGTTTTTTTAACTAGTTCGACAGGTAAGAAGAGAAGCACATTTTGAATTTTGTTGCTTGGCTTAGCAGAGGTTTTTAGGCAACATGTTCATAGGTTCGAGATTTCCCTGATTTTATATTAATATTGTCATTTCTTTGCATAAGGTTCAATTCTCTACATTTGCTATCATGTATAAATCTACTTTTGAAGCATTGGAAGCATTCTTTGATAGCGACTAAACTAGTAAGCTTATCTTTTGAGTGGTATGTATGTTAACTTCCCATAGAAAATAAAGCTTAGGAATTCCATATATGAATGTAAATGGAACAGCTACATTGATGAAAGAGTGAACATTTGCAAAGCATACAAAAATGGTTAGGACAATATTATGAGGGATTTTGATTTGCTTACATTTTGTGTGGATAGGATATATCTTGAAATTATCCAAGTTCATGGGTATTTTCCTTTTTTGTAATTGCCAGGGCTATAACATCCACACCTTTTATTCCGAAACATTAGTTGGGAAGCTTATTTATGCTTTTTAGCTATAAGTAATGATCATAATTGTATTTTGGCAATAAGTTAATTTGCGGGCCAAATTTTTTCTAGCTCTTTCATTGATCAACCATGGGTATGATATTTTTGGCCTTAAGGCTGATTGTTGGTTCTTTTGACGAATCTTTGTAAGAAGATCTTACAACACTGTTTTCTCAAGATTATTGCCTTCACAGAAACTTCTGAAATATTTTTTTTTTCTAAGAATGAGTGAGAATTTGACATCACAACAAAAATACCATCATTACTACAATTTTTAAAAGTGAAATACACATTCCCATTCGTAGGTGTGTGATACGAAGGTGTTATGAATGTAAATATCAAACTTTAGGTGTTAGATATGTAAGTGCACAAGAATTGTGTGCTATGTATGCAACTTTTCCTACTTCTTTAGATGTCGGAGACTTGAGACTTCTGAATTGAAATGCTCAAATAAATATGATTCTGATAGAAAGTTTCATAAATTTACTTGGATGCAACTCATTCATCAAGGACACTATGGGAAGTCAGAATTGTTCATCTACCTGTTGGTTGATTCTTAACTCCATACTAAGAAAAAGTTTGCCACTGTAACAAAATAAATTTTCAAGGTGCAAGCTTCAACCTCAGAAAATATTTGTGATTTTAACTTCAAAACACAGAATAATTCCTGAAGGTGCAAGCCAACAATGAAACAAGCATTAAAATGATCATAGAAAGGACTCAAACTATAGCGAAGATTAAGTTATGAACTTTTACATACATTCCTACGAATTCATATGTATTTACNAACAACAACAGCAACAACAGCAACAACAGTAACAACAATAGTAACAACGACAACAACAACGGCAACAACAACAACGGCAACAATAACAACAACAACAACAATAACAACAACAACAGCAACAACAACAGCAACACAACAACAGCAACAGCAACAACAACACAACAACAACAACATCAACAACAATAGCAACATCAACAGCAGCCACAACCACAGCCGCAGCCACAACCACAGCCACAACCACAACCACATCCACAACAATAGCCACATCCACAAGAACAACAACAACAACAACAACAACAACAACAACAACAACAACGACAACAACGACAACAACAACAACAACAACAACAACAACACCAACAACAACAACAATACCACCGACAACAACAACAACAACAATAACAACAATAGCAACAACAACAACAACAACGACAACAACAACAACAACAGCCACAACAACAACAACGACAACAACAACAACAACAGCCACAACCACAGCCGCAGCCACAACCACATCCACAACAACAGCCACATCCACAAGAACAACAACCACAACAACAACAATACCAACAACAACAATACCACTGACAACAACAACAACAACAACAACAACAACAATACCAACAACAACAATACCACCGACAACAACAACAACAACAACAAAAACAACAACAACAACAGCAACAACAACAAACAACAACAGTAACAAACAAGAACAACAACTACTACTACAACAACAACAGCAGCAACAGCAGCAACAACAACAGCAGCAACAACAGCAACAACAGCAACAACAACAAAAACAACAACAACAGCAACAACAACAACAACAACAACAACAATAACAACAACAAAAACAACAACAGCAACAACAACAACAACAACAACAACAACAACAACAACAACCACAACAACAACAACAATAACAATAGCAACAAAAAACAACAGCAACAACACCAACGACAACAACAACAACAACAACAACAACAGTAACAACAACAACAACAGCAACAACCACAACAACAACAACAACAACAACAACAACAACAACAACAGCAACAAACAACACCAACGACAACAACAGCAACAACAACAACAACAACAACACCGACAACAACAACACCGACAACAACAGCAACAACAACAACAACAACACCAACAACAACACCGACAACAACAACAACAACAACAACAACAACAGGTTAAGATCCTACGGTTTCCTCGTTCCGGCACCACTATTTTATATTTGATTGACTTAGTCCAAATGAACTTACTAAACTCAACTTAATGAGTCCCATAATTTCCTTTAAACTGTGGGAAGCCTCCTTAGCAACAGTAGGTTACCTCCTCCGAGGGATTCCCGATCAACCGATAGCAACAACAACAACAACAGGAACAACAACAACAACAACAACAAC
>JXCR01146629.1:197523-210656 GCA_002079205.1 Phalaenopsis hybrid cultivar
AACAACAACAACAACAACAACAAAAAACAACAGCAACATCAACAACAGCAACAACAACAACAACAACAACAACAACAGAATAGGATCCTACGGCTCCCTCGTTCCGGCACCACTATTTTCTATTGGATTCACTTAGTCCAAATGAACTTACTAAATTCAACTTAATGTGTCGCATAATTTCCTTTAAACTGTGGGAAGCCTCGTTAGCAACCGTAGGTTATCTCCTCCGAGGGATTCCCGATTAACCGATAGCAACAACAACAACAACATCAATAACAGCAACAACAACAACAACAATAATACCAAAAACAACACCAACAGCATCAACAACAACAACAACAACCACAACAACAACAACAACAACAACAACNTGGTATTTAACCAAATACCATAAAATTCTCATATATTTCATATATATAGCTCCTAAAGTTTTTTATTACAAGCCTAACACTCAAATCTTCAGCATCACAACAAAATAACTATTATTGCGAACTTTTTAACCGTTAAATTCACTTGTACATGGAATAGTTTTTATAACAGCAAAGTTTGATAAATGTAGATATAAATCTTTAGTTGTTGTAATATAAAACTTCAGGTGTAATTTATGTAAATATATAGAAACTGTGTTGTATATATGTAAATTTCAGTTTTTTTTAAGAGATCCTAAGAGCTAAGGAAGCAATCTTTTTCTTTTTATTTTGATTTCAAGCATTTTTTTTTGTCATGTATATAATTTTTTATTTCATTAATATAACATTTAATTTGAATCTTATAATTGCTATGTAAGTAAATACAATGAAGGTTTTTCATTTTGTATTTCAAGTGCTTTTGCTAGATATGCTACATTATTTCATTATTTTATACAATTAAATTTTTTTAAGAACATAAACTCCATGACATAGTTTATGGTGTCTATGCTGATGTATTATGTCATTTATGTGTTGGGAATTTAATAGATAATTTGCCGATGTGCTATATTATAATGATCAGTTATGTTGTCTTTTTTTTTTTTTTATATTATGGTGTCATTGCATCCAACGTTTTAGCAAACAAACATAATTTATATAATTCTCATGAAATCTCCATGAGATGATACCTTTTCTCACTATTTATTATTTGTTTTGATTGTTTCCTCTTACGAGAGTACCATTTTAGTGTGGTACACATGATAAAATTTAATCAACTAACAACAACCACACAAAATGTTCCTATCAAGGATATAATTGGGGAGGCAATACCTAAAATTACCTTGACCACATTTTTCGTCAACACTCTTTCCCTTAATTGATGCTTGGTTCGACTTCACTTGAGCTCAAACTCAACTAAACCTGGAATTATTGATTTCTCCCTGAAGATTATTGGAAGGCTTAAATCTTATTTAAAAGTAGCATGAAGCTTATTATCACTAATAAAGGCCATGCTAACCAATTTGATGATCAATTGAAATAATTTTATACTCAAAGCTCTACTCTTAGGGGTTTTCATAAATGAAAATGGCCATACATAAAAATTTTTTAACGAGCAATTATTTTTGAAAATAGACTTTACCATTATATCAATATCATCAAAATCTTTTAAATGAGCCATTTGGTGCTTAATTTTGACCCCACTTGGACACCTTTTGAGCAAGCAATAATCAGAAGAGAGAAAATAATAATTATGAACTTGACCAAAATTCTTTCAAAAAGGCTTCAAATTGACTCCAATCTTAAAAAAAAGTTCTTTCAAACTTCAAAATACACCTTTTGGATCAACTAAGTCAAATAAATTTTTGGTCAAAATTGACAATTTTCTTTCTCCTAGGGTAGGGCCCAATTTGAACCGTCTTAAATTCTTTTAGAGCTTTAATCAATCAAAGTAAATTGGAACATTAAACTCATTGCATTTTTCTCTATAATTTTGACTATAGTGAAATTTTTGGTCAAATTCAACTCCCCAACCACCATAAATTTGTCAACCAACCTTGAACTTCAAATGACTAATTTTGTTTACACAATTATGACTTAAAATAGGTTTAGACTGTGAGATTTCTTGTTTCATTTTCTTCAAAGTGGTATATATGGCCAAAAATGAAGATTTCTTGTTTCATTTTCTTCAAAATTTTCAAACAAACCCTGGTGATTTGACAGCCCTCAATTTTGGGCTTATTTACAAAAATACACTTGGACCTTTTAATTAATTAATTAATTATTTTTAAATGACACTTCAACATTCCAAGTAATCATTTCATATTGTTCCAGTCATCATGAACCGAAATCCCCCATATTTTTCTATATCATAGCCACTAAATTTAAAATTTAACTTCTTAATTCATACTAGCCTTGCATCCACCCACTACTTTGAAACCGCCCCCGAATACTTTAATTAACCTGTCGTAACCCCCTTAATAGCAAAAATCATGCCTAATTGAACCATTATTTCTCCTCTTATCTCTAATGCCTAAAGACATCTTTCTTCTTGAATTCTTTGGGGGAAAACTTCTCTTTTCTTACACTAAAAAAGAAACTATCACACCTAAATCGAGGTCTCTTGTAAGTTCTCTAGCAAAATGAAGAGGCTAATCAAGAGGGGAAAGGAGCAAGGGGCATCAAAACAAAGCAATTCAACAACCAAATCAAATCTATAATGTATCTTTACCATAAAAATTTAAATTGTTTCATGCTTTGAATGTTTAAATTTTAAAATCTATCATGTTACTAGTAAAATCCTTTGAGTTTTTTAATTATTTCATAGCTATTTGTCTCTCTTGATTTCTTAAAATGTTATTTTAATCTTAATTCACAAAATCATTCATGTTCCATCCATAAAACAAAGGGCTTTTGTTTTATTTTGGTTTCCATATGTCAATTTGATATTTCCAGGCAAAGTTTAAGACATTATTCATTACACATAATATGAACTGAAATATTCTTTCATGTGTGATCTTTATTTGATTCATCTTAATTAAAACCGAAATAGATTTCACATGTAATCATAAAATTTCTACTTTAATTATAATAATTGAACCTTGTTACATAAAATTAACATGCTTATATGTTGAATTTGTTCAAACCGAAACCCATTTGGCTTGAAATCATATAGCTTTTTATGTGGATGAAGCTAATTGTATTTATATTACATTTATTTATGTAGTTTGCATGTTTTCTTCCTCTTCCATGTCTTAACCAAAATCTAAATTGCATGAAATATAGGATTTTGGTTCTGAACATATTATTACATGTTTTTATTTTTGCTTTTATGCAAATCTATCATTTTTTATATTTAATTTAATACAAAATGAAAAAAAAAATGCATGAAAAC
Source organism: Phalaenopsis hybrid cultivar (assembly GCA_002079205.1). Taxonomy (NCBI): domain Eukaryota; kingdom Viridiplantae; phylum Streptophyta; class Magnoliopsida; order Asparagales; family Orchidaceae; genus Phalaenopsis; species Phalaenopsis hybrid cultivar. The sequence continues at coordinate 200,824 of JXCR01146629.1, forward strand.
ATATTTCTTTTATCTTAATCACATTGATATATGTTTAATTAATATTTTCAAGCAAATTTATCATGTTTCCATGCAAACTATTCTAAATCGTGAGATACATGTGTTATTCTATTTGTTTTTGTTAATTAAATGTTTGTTCTACATAATTAAAACATTCCTTCCATACCTTAATAATTTAAATAATTTAAATAATTTAACTCTTATCATTTAGTTATATTATTTAATGAAGCTCTAAAATTATTTTTTTATTACAGGTGTGTTTGTCTGTAGATATTACGTACACACACACACACATACATAATTATAGATGTGCATGTCTATGTGGAAAACCATTTGAAACTTATATGTATCTGCGGATGAATAATATATGTGTATATTTTAATTATGTTTATATATGATATGTATATATATGTGCATACTATTTAAAAGAAAAACCTTTTATATGTATGCATATAATTTAAAATGTATATATATGTTTATGTTTGTATAAATATATGTGAATATATGTTAATTTTTATAAATATGTGTAATATAACTTATATATGTGTAGATTTATATGTGTTTTAATATATATATATATATATATATATATATATATATATATATATATATATATATATATATATATATATATATATATATATATATANCACATTTGTTGAGGTGTAGTTTTTCTTCCTTAGAAGCTTAGGATCTAGCTATATGATTTTCCTGTTCACTATCCTAAAAGACTAGTGATGGAACCCTACCCCCCATTAGAAATTCTAAACACTTTTCTTGGAGTTTGACATGTTTGGTTTTGACCTCTAGCACTTAGTAGGATGAAACTAACATGGGGGAGCTCAAGAAGAGTCTCCATAGGACTGTTTGGCCCTTGAGGTTAGCCCTGGGTTGTGTGGTCTTGGTCACTCTTGCACACACACCCTTGAACCCCTCACCTTCACTCACAACCTAAAATCCTAAACCAAGCATACCTGTTTAACCTAGTTTCCTACTCTTTTGGAAACTCATGTAGGTGGTTCCCCTAAAGCCTTAGCCTTTGGCTAGGATGACTAGAACCAACAAATGGAAGATCCAAAATGAATCATGAAAATATTCTACACCAAATTGGCCAATCAATTGACCTACAACTAAGCTATATCCAAGGACAAACCCAAGTTCAAGTCAAATCTCAAATTTTGAACACAAACCCTATACTCACCTTGAGCCACGTGGTCTAGCCTAACTTGGACCACCATAACTACCATTCGGACTCTAAGAACCAACCTAGATCCTCTTAGCCTACCTTAGGTGTTCCATGGAACAAGGGTTTCTTGATTTGGTGGATTCCTTCACACTTTTGGCAAAATGACCTAAGCTTGTCATCACTTGACTAAACCTCTATCCTAATCACAATGAAACCTCCCTCTGACTCCTCTGACCATGCTAGCCACCTCCTAGTCTAGCTGGCTGGCCTACTGGTTGGAAAACCTAAAACCGAGAAGCTCTTCCCATGGACCAAGCTTGCATTGCACCCATCCAATGTATATCATTCCAATTGGCTAATTGTGCCACTCAGCCCTCCACATAAGCAACATTTTCTACCCCTTGGATTGCTCTGCTGGAAACCATGACCATGGCTATTTAAACCTCCCTTCTCATTGCCAAAAAGAGAGTGTTGCCAATTTCTTAAAGAGATCCTTCCAATTTGCTCACAAAGCTTCCCCAAACTCTCCCAAGCTCACCCCAATAAAATTCCGGCCATCTTCCCCACTGCCTAACCCTAATTTCAAGCTCAAAATCTAGGACCTTTTTTGTCACTCCACTAAACTCCACAAAAATTCCAATTAATCTTTCCAAAAGCTTCCTCAAACCAAAAGAGGAAGTTCTCCATTGAAAGCCCATCTCTTGAGCCCTCTAAACTACTCTTAGAACAAAGCCACACCTCTTGTTAGTCAAATTTCTACTCAAACCCTATACAAAAGAAAGGTGTCACTTCGAGGAGGTTCGTTAGACTCTATTAAAGCTTACACAAGCACCCAATTGAGGCCTTAACCTTTGGGCAAAAGTATATTTTAAAATCCCAAATTTTAGCCTCGGTTTTATTGATTGTGATGTGGAATAGTGTTTCATGCTTGATCAACCATATAGATAGGTTCACCTTGACTAGATTAAACTATAGGAACTAACCCTATGTGAATTGTTTGAGTATCGAGCGAGATCTTAGGTCTAGAAGTTAGACGATTCTCAAGTTGAGTCACTTGGGGACGATGAACGGATGCCTACATTCACACGTGTATTGATTGAACGACGGAGGATTCAGACGAGGGAACTGTTCATAAAGCGCGGGTTGCGTGGTAGCTGACGTTGAAGGCTACATCATATGGGAGCTCGCCGTGTAGAGTTTCAGAGCCATCTAGGATGAGCTGGTCGCCGCATGGATAAGTGGAAAAATAAGGTATTTTTTATTTATTTAAATTTATAAACTTTAAAAATCCATAACATGGTGTAAGAAAATCATAAAATAAAATAAAAATACTATGTTACTCAGTGAAAAAAAGAAAAAATTATGAACTAAAAATAAAAATTTTTACCATGTATTTTATTTTTAATTAATTAAATACTCCAGAGAGTAATTTAATTTCATTTAATTAAATATTAATCATCTTGGTTTGGAATTTGATGGGCTTATTTTGCATGTGGTTTGAGATGTTCTTTGATTTTTCAAAGTTAGAGAACATCTCTAACCCTAAAAGCCCTAATTTTCAAGACTAGTTGCCTACTTTTGTTTAAAATAATTATATATATATTAAAATAAAAATAAGCAAAATATAGGACTTATTTTGGTAGGTTTCCTGTCAGAGAACTCTAAAAAAAAGTAAAATGAGTTTAAATAATTAAGTAAATTATCATAAATAAATAATTTGAAGGATACATCATATGGGAGCTCGCCGTGTAGAGTTTCAGAGCCATCTAGGATGAGCTGGTTGCCTCATGGATAAGTGGAAAAATAAGGTATTTTTTATTTATTTAAATTTATAAACTTTAAAAATCCATAACATGGTGTAAGAAAATCATAAAATAAAATAAAAATACTATGTTACTCAGTGAACAAAAGAAAAAATTATGAACAAAAAATAAAAATTTTTACCATGTATTTTATTTTTAATTAATTAAATACTCCAGAGAGTAATTTAATTTTCTTTAATTAAATATAAATCATCTTGGCTTGGAATTTGATGGGCTTATTTTGCATGTGGTTTGAGATGTTCTTTGATTATTCCAAGTTAGAGAACATCTCTAACCCTAAAACGCCCTAATTTTCAGGACTAGTTGCCTATTTTTGTTTAAAATAATTATATATATTAAAATAAAAATCAGCAAAATATAGGACTTATTTTGGTAGGTTTCTGTCAGAGAACTCTAAAAAAAAGTAAAATGAGTTTAAATAATTAAGTAAATTATCATAAATAAATAATTAATTAAAACTCAAAAAAATTTAAATAAATATTATATAGTCCAAAAAAATTGTTCCACAATTTAAATAATGATCATTTGAACCTATGTAAAAATAGACCCTTTTTGAAATATATTTAATATCAAAGTCTATTTTTCATGATAAAATAAGATTTTTGTGTTAAAATAATTATAATAAATAAAATATAATTAGGAAATTATGAAATGTGGTTTTAAGTGTTCCTTGTGATCAAGGGCACCTAAGAAAAATAAAATTGATATTAAATTAAATAATTCATTTTTGGACTCGTTTTGAATTTAAAAATATTTAAAAATAATTAAAAATTACAAAAGTATAAAAAATAACCCAATGTGTTTCAAATTGTTTTGTGATCACTTGGTTTCCTTTAAAATATTTTTCCTTAATTTTCTAATATAGTTATTTATTTTTAAATGCTAAAAATGTATTTTCCCTAATTTTTATTAAAATAATTACAATAAATAAAACAAAATCTAAAATCAAAGAGACAAAATAAAAATACAAAAAATAAATTTTAAAATAATATTATTTTTTTATTTAATTAATATCTAAAATCAATAAATAATTATAATAATTAAAATATAATTCAAAAAATCATGAAATTTGGTCTAATTTGTTCTCTAACCTAAGTAAACCTCCAATAATTTTCCTAAGAATAGAAACTTTTCTTTGATTAACTAAATAAGGTAACATTGAAAATCCTTATTTTTGAGGTAAAATAATTATTAAATATTAAAAAAATTAAAAATCATAATTTCTCCTCTGTTATTTTAATTGTCTCATGAGTGGGGTACCTTAAAAATTTCAAAGTCATTTGAGTTTAATTTAATGAGTTATGAAGTGGAGAGCCCTAAAGGCACAACAATAATTTTGGCATTTTTGATGCCCTGATTAAATTTTAGGCTAAGTAAAAGGGTAAATGGGTAATAATAATCATAATAAATTTTTTTAAGATGTTTCAAACATAATAGGATAAGAGGTAGAAACCAATTTGTCACTTTTTCATAACAAGGATAAAAGTGTAATTTTTTAAATTATTGTGACTTAGAAGTTAACCTAAATAGATGATCCTAAGGTAGTGGGCTTAAGCTAGGAAGATAATAATTTAATTATTTTAAGCCCCTAGCTGGTGATTATGTGTTAATAAAGAGCTCTAATGAGAATTAAATTCACTTAATTTAACATTCAGGTTATTGCAAATTTACCCTGAAGATTGGATTTAAAAGCATTGTTGTGAGCTAGGCTTGACATTTAAACTTTCTTAATGAGGATTAGAAAAGAAGAACGTGATTATAACTTTTAAACACTATAAGCCCAACTTTAATTGTGATCATGAGATCCTTAACGATATGAGCTTGCCCTTACGGGCATCAACTTACATAACTCTTAAATAAAACATCAAGTGAATGTCCGTGAACCCCATTGTTGGGATAATTAAAATATTAAGGTTTATTGAGCATAGGTTGTTTTAATCCATTGAATTTGAATTTAACTTCGGATGATTAATTGAACAAGATAAAAAGTCCAAATGATCCCGAAACGATTCAAGAGGTTTCAAAAGTTTGTTTTTGCTTATGCCTTAAACAATTTTATGATCTTTTGTATATTTTGAAGAAAAAGTGGAATTATTATTATTTTCTGAAGAAAATCATTTATTAAAACTTTTAGGGACCCACCAAGTTATGCCTTGAGACTCGTTAGTTCACCTAAATCAACATAAATGCCCTACATTACTTATCCTACCTTAATTGACCTAATGCTCAAGGATTTAAGTCTTCCACAAGGTAATTAAATCCTTGTAAGTAACTGGGGATATTTGTTTTTTCCACATGTGGATTATCATACTTGTGTAAGTCAGAGGTCTAGGTGGCTAGGGCAATGACGATAATGCTAATGTGTGCTAAAATAAGGGATACGACATGAGATTTAGAATAATATCTCCTACCTCAAGGACCTTTGAGATAAGGAGATGATAAGAACCGATGATATTATTCGATGACTCTTGAGGAAATAATTATCCCCGATACTCTTATGTTGCCAGTAGTCCTAGCTTGATCGAACAAATTAACCTATGAACTACAACACTCTACAAAATCTTTTAAATGAAATCTCTTTTGTTTGTTAAAGTAAATTTTATATGCATGAAAATTAAATTAAAAAGGAATGTTATAATGGTCTATGGTTAATCACTTGGATCGAAGATAAGAATGCCCTCCATAGATTATCAAGTTGGTAGTTCTTACTTAAGGATGGGAAGCACACAGTCCAGCTCTGAGCCCCCACCTCTACCAATAAATGTCTTACATTTAGTCCTGATCTTCTATATGTGACTATGGGTGTTCTTTTACTTGCTCGTGTTTTGCTATGACTCGTTTTTCTGATTTTTTCAATACTAGATGCTCTTATTTACTTTCCTGCAATTTATTTAAATTTCTTGAAAATATATTATGCTAATCATGCAACGATAGCAGAGGGTCAGACACATTTATATTTTATGCAATGCAATTTTACTTATTTACTTTACAACATTTTGTTAACTGCATTTATTTACTTTACGTGCAAAATTAAAACAAAACAAAAAAAAAACAAAAAAAAAACATGTTTTCAAAATTAAAATAACATCTTGTTCAAAAGAAAATATAATACATTATTTTGAATTTACGGGAGTCCCTCGGATGAGGTAACATATGGTTGCTAACAAAAATAGTGGTACCAGAATGAGGGAACCATGAGATCCTAACCGGTATCACTCTAATCAACTTTACTTTCCCTAAATAAGACATTTGAACAATGTTGACACTATTTTGGGTTGGAGAGTTGCTCGTTGGAAGCTATCGGTCGCCGGAATCAAACTCTCGTTGCCCGCTTCGAAAAGACATTTAATTTACATATATATATATATATATGAAATCAAACTGACCCCATATTTTTCATAGTATAAATGAAAGAGCACTATACCTCAAACTCTATATCTATCCCGAAAGATAAACACAAGAATTGAGGATGAGACTCGATTAAATAAACTAAAAAATATATGACATCCGTTTGGTCTGCAAAATTTATTTTTATTTACCGACAAGTTCTCCTATTTAATACAAAGAATTAAATAAGATTTATATTAAGCTAGGTTTGGAAAAGCTTCCTATAAGGGCAAGCCTCTATAGTTAATTACATCTTAAATGACTGAAATCACTCAAGAAAACTCTTGATAGAAATCAGGAAACATTATCTTCAGAGAGGTCAAAAGGATAGGACTTTTCAACGAGATCGGACAAAGAGGTGTGAAAGGAGAATGACTCAAATTTGGAACATTTATTGTAGAATCCAAAGGAGGAAGAACTAGGGGATGTCATAGAACATGAGGAGAACCTCGATGACTTCCCAAGCTATCATATGGTTTGGCTTCAGTTTTGAAGAGAAATTACTTAAGTTTTTTATCTTATCATTTTTTTTTATTTAGGGCTTACATTCATGGGAAATGATCACACAAACAACGTGGAAGATATGAGGATTTAGGTCATGACGAACGATAACCTCAGAATCCTAAGACAAGTTAGTGCTTAGATTGTACAACTAAGCTGTGTAAAGGCCTAAAGAGAGGTTAAGGATTTGTGTCGCACTAGGAAAACGACCTAGAAATCCTATGGCAAGTTTTTTAATTCTAAGGAATGGTTTAGCTAGTGTAAACAAGTTCTGCTATTGAAGATGGTCGTGTTGCCCACAATGCTAGCTCCAAGATCCTCGTGGAAGCACATTCAAGTTCGATGTTAGTTTTAAGTATACATGTAATTGTTGAGTCAACGATCTGCTGTCAGGTACCTCTTATAAAACCAACTACTAGCCTCCTACTCTAAGGTATAGTGTGTAAAAGAAACAGTAACAAGTATAGTAAAGGAAAGCATTGACAACACAGTATGTATAGAAATAATAGAGCATGCGGTATAGGAAAGCAGTTTAATGTACAGCAGACAAAGAAAATAGTAAAGTGTAATGTAAAATAAAACACCGTAATTGTAAAACAAACATGTATAGTGATCCCGTACTTAATGCTTATGCACAGTATAAAAATAGTTCTGATGGTATTTTTCACTTATATTCCCTTATTTTTCAGCAAAACTATAAACTTGATCCTGAAGAAAAATAAGAATTTCACTTTTTAATTTATATAGATTTATATTGGGATACTATGCAAGTATACGTATCGTTATCAAGTAATATAAAACTTTTTGATTAAGACCTAAAATTCGAACCCACATGGAAGATTATGCAATATGCACTTTTTAGTTTTCTAATTTTTTAAAAGATAATTACTTAAATTTTTGTAAGAATTTAAAATTTAAATATTTTTATTATTTTTGATATTTTAACAAAATTGTAACAGCTTAAAAAGATAACTAAAGTTTTTGTAGAAGAAAAGTACTTAATATGAAAATATCTTTATTCTTANAAGTTTTCATGCAGGGTGGGATCGTTGTTTAGCATGCAAATTTGCAGGTATGAAAGTACAGTATGAAAGTACAATAAAAATAACGCCGAAAAACTGTAAAAGTGTACCTGGCGAGTCTTCTCGTTTCACCACCTGAAACTTGAAATGCATGTTAAGACAGTTTATGAAGAGCAGGAAAGGTAAAATTTTCCTAACCCTNAAACAACAACAACAACAACAACAACAACAACACCAACAACAACAACAACAACAACAACACCAACAACAACAACAACAACAACAACACCACCAACAACAACAACAACAATAACAACAACACTAGCAGCAACAACAAGAACAACTACAACACTAACAACACAACAACAATAACAACAACAACAACAGCAACAACAACAGCACCAAGAACAACAACAACAACAACAACAATGACAACATCATCAACAACAACAACAATAGCAGAACCAACAACAACAACAACAACAACAACAATAACAACAACAACAACAACAACAGCAACAACAACAACAACAACACAAGCAACAACAGCAGCAACAACAACAACAACGAGAACAATAACAACAACAACGACAACAACATCAATAGCAGCAACAACAACACAAACATAAACAACAACAACAACAGCAACACCAACAACAACACTAACAACAATAACAAAAACAACTATAATTGCAGCAACAATAACTGCAACATCAACCATAACAACAAGAACTGCAGCAATAACTGCAACAACAACAACTGCTGCATCATCATCAACAACAACAACGACGACAACGACAACGACAACGACAACGACAACACAACGACAACAACAACGACAACGAGAAAGGCAACGACAACGACAACGACAACGACAACGACAATGATAATGACAACGCAAATGACAAAGATGAAGGCAACAACAACGACAACGACAGCTACAACAACAACAACAACGACAAAGACGACGGCAACGACATAAGCAACATCGACAACAACTGTACCAACAACAGCAACAACAACAGTAGCAGCAACAAGAACAAGAACAAGAATAGTAACAACAACAATGAGAATGATAACGAGAATAACAACAACAACAACAACAACAACAACAGTGAGAAAAACAACAACAACAATAACAACAACAACAACTGCGGCAACAATAACTGCAGCAACAACCGCAACAACAAGGACTGCAGCAACAACCGCAACAACAAGGACTGCAGCAACAACCGTAACAACAACAACTACAGCAACAACAACAACAGCAACAAAACAACTGTAGGAACAACAACAACAACAAAATCAACAAAAACAACGACCATAACAAGAATGACAATAATGAGAACGATAACGACAACAAAGACAACAACAACAACAATAACAACAACAAGAACAACAACAACAAGAACAACAAGAGCAACAACAACAACTACAACAACAACAACAACACAACAACAAAAACAATAACTGCAACAATAACAACAACAACACTCTATGTGAGCCATGCACTAATGGAATTCCCATTTGGGTCCTCTATATACTGGTCCTAGCTAAGCCCCAGCCCAGGGTTAGTGGGTCTAGGGAAACATCTACATGAGTCTCTCAAAGAATCAAGGGATCAAAGTCAACAAAGTTTGGATTTAGGGTTATGAGTGAAAGTGAGTAAAAGTGAGTGCAAGTGAATGAACCAGCTTCAGACCAACACCTAGGTCAATCTTAAGGCTAAGCAGTCCTATAAAGACTCACCTTGAGCTCTCCATGTACTAAGTGCTAGAGGTTAGGACTAATATGCGGAACTTCAAGTTGAGAAAAGAGTGGTTTAGAGTTTCTAATGGTGAGAGTTCCTTTTCTAGTCCTCTAGGAATAGTGAACACAAAAGTCCTATAACTAGACCTTAGGCTCTTAAAGAGG
>JXCR01146630.1:0-11294 GCA_002079205.1 Phalaenopsis hybrid cultivar
TAAAGATGTGGATGAGTTTTCCCAAGAGTTTCTTATGCACCCCTCCAAAATCCGACCTTATCTATTGTACAAGTACACATAGCCATCGATCCCGCCGTCGATGGCCTCGATGGCGCCGTCGGCGGCCTTTTGGAGATTTTTTCTTGTAGCCTCGGGAAAAGCTCGCCGTCGGCGGCGTCGATGGCGTCGTCGGCGCCCTAGTGCAATCCTCCACATTTTTGTCTTTTTTGCTCCAAATTCGCTTCTTTTTGCATCTTTTTGCTTCATTGACCTTAATTCATCATTCATGCAACAAAACACCAAAAATACATTTATTTAAAGTGCAATATCATTAAAAACAATATAAAAGAGGTACAAAAATCTCAACATATTTTCCTTTAGTCAGATACACTAAAAATATATGCATTTTTAGACCCATATTTTATACTCATTTTTTGTGATATTACATTTTAATGGAAGGTATTTTTATTTTTTCTTGCAGGTTGTTGAATTTTAGGACTTGAAGCAAAAATGATGAAATCTGGAGCAAAAATGAAGAAGTTAAATTTGTTCGGCGCCAAAAGCAACGGCGACGACGCCATTTGACAAAGAGCGTTGAATTAAATTGTGGAACACTAGCACCGACGACGCCAATGCCAGTTCAGCCCCAGTTTCTAGAAGATTCTACAAATTTGGACGCTTTTTAAAGAGTTTTTGGAGGCACTTATTGGAGAACCCACTCTAGGCTTTATTTGGGGCCAAAATTGATCAGAAAAGTGACTCTTCCTGACATCTCATCACCCCAATTCAACCTTCTACGCATCACACATTCTTCCATTTTTCATTCCACAACCATTTAGAGTCCATTGTTCTTATAATTTAGAGTTTTTTTGTGAGATTAAGTGTGAAATCTTCTTTAGGAGTGTTGGAGAAGGAGAAAAGTGAGAGATTTTATCTTCCTACATTTCCTAGAAGAGGCTATAAAGGATTTGCTTTGAAAGAGTTTCAAATAAGAGTTGTTTGTTTGTTAGTGTTATATGAACTTTCTTTTATATATGAAATTTGTGTTTTGTTGTATCTTTCTCATGATTGATAGTTTACTTTATCTTTTTCCCTATTCTGAGATAAGGTAAAATGAAGAGATAATATGGAAGTGCCAATATTAAAATATAAAATAAATTATGATGATTTTTCAACTCCAAACTTAATTTACTTTTCGATTCGACCAATTGAATTGTTAAAATATGTTGTGAAACATATGATCCGGGAAATTGAGTATGAGCTCTACAATAGAGTGAGGATCATATTTGATTCCATGAAGGAGAATTTTTTTCATGGAATTAAATGCAAATAAATAGGAAAATATACTTTGTTGGGAGTAGAATTGGAGAATCTTTAGGGTGACAGACTAAAATCTTCAATTTGGTCTTAGTGTTTAAAAACTAAAGCGAGAGTTAGCCTTCAGGTGAAGGAAAGTGACAGCTCTGGAGTGGGCGCCAGTATCCTCCTAGCCTAACCACAGATTTGGGGACTAAACCTGGGATTAGCCAATGATTTTCTATAACACTGTATCGGAGTAGAGAATTAAAACTGCTCCTATTTGGCACAATACATATTAAAACCATTTATCTCTTCTCATTTTACCAAAATCTCATTGTAGTGGGAAAGATGTTTTTTCACATAAGAAATCTTCATCACATAAACATCGAAAATCTCATTGTAGTGGGAAAGATGTTTTTTCACATAAGAAATCTTCATCACATAAACATAGTTTAATAGTTTAGTAGTTACTATTTAAAACTTTGCATTTCAGTTTTGTTATTAGTTAAATAATTTAGTTTTGATAATACCTTAACATTCAAAATTAGTGACAGTAATTTCATTTTGACTTTTTGTGAATTTCCTAATAAATTTATCATTTTAAATTTAAACCTTCCTCATAAGATCGATATATGAGGCTTAAATAGAAAATCCTTTATTACTTGATAACAATATGTATACTTGCATAGAATCCCAACATTAATTGCTTAAATTTCTAATTCATAAAATATTACATCAAGCTTTTGGCATCGTTGCATAGCAGGGTAACTATATAATTTTTACACAACTATATTTCACCGGGATCATATTGGTGTTGGAATGGGTTAGAGGGCTTGGGAAGCCTCTATTTTGATTGAGGGAGAGTCACAAAGGTCCTATATTTGTTCTGGATTAGGATTGAGAATTTAGGGTTTTCAAGTGGTCTTGGTGGCTTAAGGATATGGGGGATTAAATTCCTAGGTCAAGAGAGAGATTTTCTCGGTTGAGAGGTAGAGGTTTGGGAAACTAGATGGAAAGTTTGGTCTTTCACAAAGGCTTTCAGGTTCTTTTTGTAAGTAGTGATGAGAGGCCATGGGAGAGCTCTATGATAATTGAAGAAGCTTGGGTGGCTCCTCTGAGAATCTTGGAGGAATTTCAAAGGATTTTTGGGCAGTGGGTGGATTTCTCCAAGTTTCCATGGTGGCTTGACATACTTGACCATGGTGATGTGCATGGAGTTGGGGGAGGCATGGGAGAGGGCTCTAAGCTGATTGGAGGCTACTTAGGTGGATAATACTAGTCAAAGCTTATTGGATTTGACACATCGAGGGCTGGTCCAAGGTGGCTTGGGCTATGTGACATGTGTTGCCTCCCCCATGATGAGCCATTAAGAATAGTACCAAACCACCAATTAAGGGTGGATTTCGGCTTAGTTGGCTTGGTGTGCTACCCATATATCATGTTAGGTGGCTATTGGGTCATGGGTGACCCAATAGTAATGAGCCATGGGCCATTAGTTGGGTTTTCCCATAAGGTTGGACCTAAGCTAATTGAGTTGGGATTTCTTCTTAGAATAAGCCTAAAGGGGATTTAAATATCCTTTTAATTAATTAATTAATTAATTAATTAACTAAAAGAATTATGGGGGTTGAGTCCATGACAATATGGTTGACCCTATGACAATTGGGCTCACTACATGATGTTTGTCATGAACATGTTGTGTGAGGCCCAATTGGAAAGCAAGGTGGTTAATTGGTCAAATTTTTGGCTAATATAGAGTTAGGCCTAATTAATTTTGACCATCCAAAATTGTCATCAAATTTTAGGTTCAATAGGGCACATTAGGATTTGGGGTGATTTTTAGTGTTTGGTAGGGTTAGGGCTACAATCAATTTAGGTAGACCCCTCTCCCAAGATGGATTTCATGGTTAAAGTGGTTCCTAGGATTTATAGGAAAGTTTCTATGGTTTTTAGGTTGATTTGGGTGACCTAGGGGATGTCCAGCCCATGGTAGTCAATTTGGGTTCCTTGCCTAGTAAAAACCCTAAAGTCACTCAACCAAGGGTTGGGAGCTTGGGCTTGCACTGGTGTGGCCCAAAAAAGAACAATCCTTGTATAAGATCATGTACAAGTAAGTGGGGTGAGTCCTTGCAAAAGTTAGGTCAACAAATAGAGCCAATTATGTGTGGTGTATAGTACAGGTATGTCAAACATATTGACATTGACCGAACTAGTTAGTAAAGTTACAAAGCATTTCAATATGTCAAAAATGTTCTAAGGAAGGGCAAGATATATGTTTTAGATTGTTGTTGGGGATTCCAGTGCAAAGTTTACACAAGAGGATTTGCTAGCTAAGAAGGGAATGTCGTTATTTCATGTCAGGAGGGCCTTATATCTAATTTTCAAACTTGCTGGGGAAAGTAGTATTGGGATCTTACAAAGTATCTCAACAACATCGAAGTGTCAATGTCAAGTCCCTTTCTCATTAGGAAGGAATGCCTATGGACTTACACCCTAACTAAAATGAGAATAGGTAAACTAGAGAAAGTCATGATTTTGTCTCAGGAGGGCTTCACATCCAATAGTGAAAGGAATAATAGATGTTATATTCCATTGAAGGGGGTCTTATATCAATTCCAAAAGATGTTGAATTGCATGTCCTTGTCTCATTAGGAGAGAATGTCGATGGACTTACATCCTAACTAAGGGGAGAACAGATAAGTTATAGGAAAACCGTGATTCAGTGTCAGGAGGGCCTTACATCCAATAGTGAAAAGGATAATGGATGTCATATTCCATTGCATGAAGTCTTATACCAATTCCAGAAGATGTCAAATTCATGTACTTATCTCATTAGAAAAGAATGTTGATGGACTTACATCCTAACTAAGAGGTGAACATGTGAGCTAGAGGAAAGTTGTGATTTCATGTCAGGAAGGTCGCAAATCCTACTATAGAAAGCAAATGGTGTGAAAATCACACAGATATGAATTTTGGTTAAGAATTGTTACAAATTCTTAAAATTTTTCTAGGTATAGGCCACCCGTGGGAAATTACACCTTGCTCGTAGTTGCCTTTTAGTTTGTGATGTCATTGAAATTTTATTTAAATGTCTTAAGTTATATGCTAAGTTTAAGCCATCCGGAGGAAATTGCACTTTACCCAAAGTTGTCTTTTAGTTGGTGTAGTTGTCAAGAATTTGTTTTATTTCATTTTGTGAGATTTTATCCCTTTTTTAGTTAATGTCAGTTTTGTTTTATTCATGGGTGCCTTCTTCATCCTTTTTGGACATGTACAAGAAACTTTCAGTGACAAAAAACCAATTGAAGCAAGAAGGATGTTCAACTCCATTCTTCTCATAAAAAGATGTCCAAAATACATTGATGATAATGTGATAGTATCAGAGGTGCCCAATACTACATCAATGATAATGTCCTTATAACAAGGACATCAAACAACATCTAGCATCATCCATGTCATATCTTTGTCCATGAACGTCTTACGGATTCTTTAAGCTCCTCATCGTGTAGCGATCCCTTTTACTACACGGTCTACTACAGACACCTTGCACTCTGAGGTACTACTAGAGGCAAGCTCTTTCGAGTATATCTCATGTGTTCGGGTGCTTACAGGGTCACAGTAGCTCTAGAGGTTACAATCCCTACAGTTTTGGTTTGGTTTGATAGTGGATTGGGCGCTTGTTAAGGCACATTCTTCTGAGTGTGATTAAGATCATTTGTTGGTCCACCCCTAGAATGCAATGTTTCACCACATTAGGCAAATTTTCTTGTAGAATCAGCATAAATTCAAGTGGGAGGGGTAACCGAAATGAACCCCTAAATTCTTTGGGTTCTCTGATTTGTATCTTAACTTTGAACAGTATGGCACATTAACTCAGTAGAGAAATTGTGAAAAATTATCTTTCAAAATCATGAAGTTCAATGTGGGGCGGAATACAATCCCCCTCTTTACATATTGATGATGTAGCTATCGAGGATGTAGTCTGGAGGTAGTATACTTCATGCCACCAGTCTCTTGACTTTTTAAATTATTATTAAAAGCATCATATCCACTCGACACTATCTTAAGATGCTCGGGGGATTTGCGTATCTATCCACAAAAAGTTATAGCAATAGCCATATTTTATGGTGATCCTGCCTTTTCCTTATTTCCATCAGTTGGGCTCTAAATAAGTTCTCTTTTCAAGATATACATCTTGCCCTTTATTGTGGGCCTCCATTACGTGTTCAATAATGATCTCATTCTTCCTTGTTGAATACACTGGTGAACAGCTGCATGCCCTCCAGTATGTTATTCTTCTCGCCATGAATTTATACAAATGTTGGAAGAACTTTTGCTTGATTTCTACATGTGCCTCAACTCATCCTTAGAGATGATATGTCTCATGATGATTTCTTTTGGTTCCATGGGGTCAACAACCTGTATAGTGTACACCAACCTGGGAACTACTCAGAATTTATGAAGAATAAAATAAAATCACAAAATTTTTTGTTAAAATCCAAGTTTTAGAAACAAAAACTCGAACACAAATACAAATTACCTTATGTCTTCTCCCCAACAAAAATTCTAGAGTCTCCTTGAAGAGATCGCAAAACTCTTACTCTTACAACACAAAGCACACTGAAACATACACTTAAACACTAAGGTGGGACTTCAAATGCTACCAAAAATTCCTCCATTTTGTCCAATTTTTGTTCATATTAATAGATCCTGAAAATAGCCAAGGTTTGCTTCAAACACCCCTTCAAAATTTGACCAAATTTAATGGATCTTCTAGAAGGGTATTTATTGGTGTTACAGTGCATGTTGCCATCATCTGTGGCGTTATAGCACCAAGGGACGACGTTATGGCACCATACCATTTTGCACCATTTTTTCTCATTTTTTCCTCCTTTTCTCCAAATGTCTATTCCATGTACTTGAAACAAAAAATATGCAAAATATATTCCTTTAACATGCAATATCACTAAAAATATGCATAAATGATCATAAAATTTGCACTAAAATAGGTAATTTTAAGGTGGATCATCGAGGCCAATAAGCACCCTTGAAAGCATGATATTGTCAACTCTTACCATGATGTACAGTGTGCGATTATGTTCTGTTATGCCCAACAGTGAGTCGTCATCAGAGAATGTAACCTTTCCTGGTACTTCCAATAAATAAACCTCATCTGAGGAAGTACTGGATAGTTGAGCTAAACAGATTTCAATGTTTAAAAGGGAATCTATTAATGATTCTCTCACTTCTTTAGAGAGAGTGATGGCATCATAGATGCTCAATTTTTTTGGTAATTTCCTTAAATGGGTTAGAAAGTTGTAATCAACCTTACTATAAGACTTATTAGTCCTTCCTGCACCGGTGGAAGTATATCGTCCGGCACAACCATTTATTTTTCTTTTTTTTAGGAGTTGTTCTTGAAGGCAGAACTTTCCCAATCCATAAATGGACTTTGATTACTTCTTCTTGTTCTTGTGTCAAAGACAACTTATTCTGAGGGTGTTTCACCCAACTCGTTTGTCTCAAAGTCTGATGACTCATATCCTATAGAAATTGATACTCCTTAAATATCTAGTGTAGCGATATTGTCTTCATTTTCATTATCATTGAAATCATTTCCATTATTAATGTCATTATGATCATTATTGGACCCATCGAGATTTTGTAAGATTTGACAATTGTTTACAGGATCAAAACCAGATTAGTTATTTTTGGAAGTGTCATCATCTGAAATAAACAAAATGTTGAAAGGTCTTTACGTTAACTATCCCCAGAGGGACAAAACAAATCTCATACAAAGTCAACATGTTGAGGGATTTCTCTCCCGAATCCAAGACAACTAGTCTAAAAGAATTAAGTAAACATAGAAGAGGTAGAAGGTACAATGGGAATACCAACCCCTATGCTATGATATCTGATGCGCGGAAACTTGGGATTAAATTAATAATAAATATGCAATGTAACCCAAATAATAATTTAACTTTAATGAAAATAATTTATCTTTAAAACCTCTTTTAAACTCTCAATTCCCTTCTACATATAACGTAAGTATTTGTATCGTTCAAGTAATACAGGACTCTAATAGAGTCTTAGACATCGATCCCAGAGGGAAGCTGGAAATATCTATAAGCTAGCTATTAATATTCTATTATTAAATTAAAATAAAAATAAAAACAAAGTAAAGTACGAAGTTTGAAGTTAAATTACTCAAGTGAAATGCTACTAAATATGCAGATGTACAACTATAACAGTTAAGTTAAACTAGATGCTAAACTTTTAAAAGTAAAATTGTTGAAATAAAACAAAGGTTTTTGTTGACGAAAAGTTCAAGTATGAGAAAACACCATTCCCCTTTATAATGAAAATATGACTTGTGAAGAAATTGAAATCAATTGAAAAATATATTTAAAAACTTTTTGTGCCAAATAGGAGCAATCATATTCTTTACCCTCTTCCGAGCGTTATAAAGAATATTGACTAATCCATAGTTTGGTCCCTAATTCTGTGGTTAGGCTAAGAGGATACCGGCTGTCACTCTAGAGCTCCACTACTCCCTCACTTGAGGGCTAACATGCTCGCATTAGTTTCCAATCAACTGAACTAAATTGGAGATTCTAATCTGTCACTTTAAAATCTTCTAATTTTACATCCAACAAAATATATTTCTCTATTTATTTGCACCCAATCCCATGGATAACATACTCTCTCATGAAATCAAATGTGATTCTCCCTTTGTTGTAGAAATCATATCCCCTTTTTAGAACATATGATTCTCAACACATTTTAACAATTCAATTGGCCGGATCGAAAAGTAATTGAAGATTGAAGTTCAAATCATCTACATTTAAAATTGTAGAAAACAAAATCAATTCTTCACAAAATCATTTCTTCAAAGTAGGGAAAATGATAAATAATACTACTCAAAATTCATGAGAAGGATATGATAAAACACGGACTTCATATATAAAAACAAGTTTACAAACAAAAGAAATAAAAAATACAACTTATCTTACAATCATTCCCAAGCAAATCCCTAGAAGTTCTCCCTAAAACTTTCTCTCTTTACAAACACTCTCAATTATCTCTTGGAAGTGTAATGAAGAAGAAATCTCTCACCTTCCCTCTCCTCTTACAACCCTAGAAGACAATCTCGAAGGCCTTAACTTTCTCTCTCTATCTCTCCCTCTTGGTTCTCATGCCACCTATCTTTTTTCGTCCCCACCCCCCCTTGAAGTTCTTCTACAACATGATTTTTATTTTGGGTTGTCTCCTCTAAAAAGAATTTCAATTTCCCTCTAAAATTTAAAAGTCAAACCTTTGAATTCAAAAGATGTGTCTCATTGATCCAAGAGTCAAACCCCTTCAAATTAGAACCTTCTAAAGTGTCTAAATGCATTGAATCACTTCATAAGGTGTTTAGAACAAGTGTCACATTGAAAATTCAAACGAAATTCATCTCGAACTGCCTTAATTTGAAAAAGTCACATTTGACACATCATGCGCTGGTTTAGAGCATTATGTGTCAAACCCCAAAATTGTTTGTTTTTGCTCCAAATTTTGCTCCTTTTGCCATTTTTGCTCAAAATGCATAAAAATGGTATACTTGTAACAAAAACACAAAAATATCTTTCTTTAAAGTACAATATCACCAAAAATAGGCAAAAATGGTGCTTAAAACAATATATTATTTTTGTGTATCAATAGCCTCTTACCCTCTCGGCTTTGTTTTCTCTTTTCTTTTTCATTTCCTTTCTTGAAGGTGGAAGCTTTGACATTGAAGCCGAGGCTAGAGTAGCTTGCACCTTGTTGAGGACCTTCTTGGAAGATTTGGTCCATGATATATCCCATCCATCTTTGCTTTTGTAGGAGTCAATAGAAATAAATTCACCGATTGAGATCACATTAATCGAACCCTTTTCGGGTTCTTGCAGGTCCTCTTTTAGGATGAATATGTTCCCTGCCTTGAAATTGTACTCCGATGATTTCCTAAAGATGAAACAATCTTCAAACTTGTGCTCAAGCATCCTGTGGTAGGTGACCGACTTTTTGTAAATCAACAATTACAAGAATTTGATGACGCTACTAGAAGATTTAAATTCCAACAAATGATGCCAAAAACTTGACTGTGACTTTATATATATATGTTTGATTTAATAAAGATGTATAAATATAATATTCAATAACGTTAAAGTTGAATTTATCAACGTAAGTATACAATCTGTCACTAGTATACATTTCTTCAACGTAAGTAATATAGGGCTCTAATGGTATTCTAGATATCGATCCCACAGGGAGAAATAGAATACTACGGACTAAGATTTAGTAAAAAGTAATACTTCAACTACAACGACGTTCAAGTTGCTTATCTGTCACTNCAGCAAGTGGATTGGGTTGATACCGAGTATATCGGGGGCATTCAAGAAATGTAACATCAGGCTCTCCCCTGTAGTGTCGAGCCTGAGCATCATAATAGGCTATCTTAAAATAAGGATGCCTCTGCAGGTACTTACTATCATAATCATATCGACGTTCTAAACCTCCAATCCTCTTATTTATCAAATCTATTCTCTTTTGTTGCAAGGTCAACTCATTCATCAAATTTGCTAAGGTAGGGGAGCTAGAACGAGGAGGAGGGTCATAACTTGTAGAGGGAACGTCTCTACTAGTAGAAGGTTCCTGACTCCTACTTCCAGTTCTCCATTTCTCATAGGATACATAAGTTTTCAAATTTGATTTACTAATGGGTTTCATTGGGTGAACCCACTCATCCTCTCCAACTTTCACTCTAGAAAGTTGGCAAAGTGCATAAATAAGTCCAGGATGTCCTAGACCTCCACTAGTCTCACTCCTTGCCGTAGTCAATATATTCTTGAAAATAATCTTCCCCACATTTATAATTTTGTTATTCTGAATACAGAAATTTAGAATAGCTCTATCTCTAGTTACCTCACTATGGTGGTAAGTCGGTAAGAGAGTAGAGGAAATGAAATAGTGTCACGCCTTAGAGGTGACATTTAACATGGAAGCAGAAAAGTTTACCCGTTCTCGCTGCTTTATCTTCCATGTTCCTTTCCCATCAGATGAAAAAGTTGATCACATCATTGAGGGGGCCTTCCATCGTACTAAAGGATTTGTAGTGGTAGGAAAGTTAATCACATCATTAAGGGGTTCTTACATCATACTAAACGATTCATAGTGGAAGATGTAAGAATCTGGGACTGTTGACCTCAGTTTTGGTTGAGGTCTAGAAACTTCTTTAGTAGCCTAGGTCTAGCCATAGGACTTTCCTATTGCCACCTATTGGGGGTCCATTTGTTGACCTCACTTTTGGTTGAGGTCTAGAAAACTTCTTTAGTAGCCTAGGTCTAGCCATAGGATTTCCTACTGACTATCTCAAAAACTTACAAAAAGTACCCCCACAATTAAAAAATCAAAACTCTTCTATTTACTCAAGTTAGAGTTCCTTTCTTTAGTAGCCTAGGTCTAGCCATAGGACTTTCCTATTGACTAGTCTTAGAAAACTAGAAATGCCGCAATTAGAAATTCAAAATTCTTCTCTTTGCTCAACTTGAGATTCCATATATTGGTCCTAACCTCTAATGTTTAGAAGGTAAGATCAGAAACTCAAAACTCTTTTCTTTAATCAACTTGAAGTCCCACATATTGGTCCTAACCTCTAATATTTAGAAGGTAAGATCATTATGAGGGAACTCAAGGAGAGTCCCTATAGAACTACTTGGCCTTAGGATTGACCTTGGGTGTTGATTTGGAGCTAAGGTACACTATACCCTTACCATATCTTCACAATACTCTCACAATACCTTTGCTAAGATCAATACATGAGACCCCAAAATGGGGATTTCATTGATCCATGATTCATTTAGAATGGATATTTATCCAATTCTACTTGAAATGCCCNAGGAAAAACACAACACAACTTGGAATTCATATATAAAATCAAAGTCATACAAACTATAACAAGTAAATAACTGATC
>JXCR01146631.1:10456-63498 GCA_002079205.1 Phalaenopsis hybrid cultivar
CCCCCCCCCCCCCCCCACACTTAGGATAATGGAATAACCCTGGTTCCATTTACCCATGAGTTAAGGAGTCTTCCTCACATGAGTGATCAAGCCCATTCAAGGGTAATTTCCTTATCCTCTAGAATAGTAGGTTATTCGTTGAATGTTGTGCCTGAAAACTTTGATAGAAGTCTCCCCAAATACTTATGGAGAATAAGATGAGCAGCAACCCACGAATGGAAAAAATTCTCCCAAAATAAAAATATTTTCCGAGAAGTTGTATGAAATCTCACTTCCACTATCATATAATTATCAAATTATCAATCATATAAATCTATTTTATATCAAAAAGATAAAACTAAAAAAAATTTATTCTCATAAAAATCATTTTACAATATTATTTTCAGATTGTGAAATGAATAATTTGCTTGCACCATTCCCGTTTTCTATTATTGGTGAATTTTTTTGGGAAAACATTCTTCATAAATTGCCAAACACTCGTTGGAAGGTCACCGCCCTATTAAAGTATATATCTTTATTTTCTTAATCTGAAAGGATCTTAATAAAAATGAAAAAAGAAGAAAAGTTGTGATATTATATTGTTGTCCGTGATTTTAAAAAATGAGAACTTTTTGTTGCAAATAAAAAAGTAAATTCGTCTAACTTTGATTTAGTTTCATAACACACTCCAATTGCTCATGTTTAGAAAGCTTTTCCTCACATTAGGGTTCATATGTTTGATAAAATGAATCTTTTCATATTAGCTTCATTACTTGGAATATATTTATGAATAAATGCACCAATTATGGCTCTCTGTTGACATTTTATTGTATGATTCTTGCTAGAGTTAGTGAAACTCAATTATTTTCTATCATGATTTGAGTTCGACGAAAAAATCTAATTGTTATCAATGAATGGTTAACAAAAAGATTTAAATGATTTATAAGTATTATAATAAATATTAAAATTTACAAACATTTTAAAAGCCCTTAGATAATATTATTCTAATTTAATTAAAGCATCATTTGCATAAACATAGCCCCTAAATATTTAGGCTTCTTTGCTTTCTCCAAATTTTTCTCCAAAGGAAGAAAATGAAGTCAAATATCATGTAAATAAAGATTTCTACAAGTTGCTCCCAATCTAAGCAATTCAACATAATGTGAAAATAATTCTTTTATTGGAGGTTACACTTCCTCCACTTTTTTTTTATGTAATAGACTCCCAAGGCTTACTATTTATTATTTATCTTTAATTTGAAACCCATTTGCACTTAATTTCTCAAATCCTCAAAAAATTTATAATTTTACCTCAATTAATATTAAGCCAAAGGATAGATCCCTATAGAAAATTTTGATTATTTAAGAAAGTATTATTTAATTCAACAATATCAAAAGAAGATGAAATATTATTAGAAGTCCCACAAAATGTAAGAGTCTCAATTATATTCTTAGAGACCAATTGATCATCTTAATGCGAAACTAGCAATATTGAGCTACTTCTAATAGTTTGATGGAGATTATCTTTTATATCAAATTAAGATTATATTATATTATACATTTTCTTCTATAATGAAGTTCCCGCATTCACCAAATTATACTTGGTTTGATTCTCTTATGGAAGATACAAATGTATATTTTAATTTGTTCATGAAGTCTTCAACTATATTCTGCAATTTTCATCTTGATGAATAAAAAATCTTTTTTTTTAAATGACAACATTCTTTACATAATACAAATTGTCCTTTAATTAAAGACTAATCTTGAGCTATTAAGAGGCCCAATTAAATAGTTTTTTTCATACATTTTCTTCTTGATAATGATAACCTATAATAAAATGAAAAATAAATAAGAAAGAAAAAAAATTGAAAACGCTTACAAAAGATAACCATTTCATAATGTGTAATGACCACTCTGCTACTTTTATTGCCATTTATTTTTCACACTAATTTCTAAGCTTATACTACAACCTTCTATATAGAAGTATAAATGGGTAGAAACACTGAGGTTAATAAAAATATTCTTTGAATAATGAATGAAACATGCCACTAAAATTTTTTTCAAAAGTAAGAATAATATTGTGTAAACATTCAACTATTCTCTTACATTTAACCTTCAAAAACATGAAGAGTTATTAGGAAAGATTAGTTTGTATATATATCATACAAATAGTATTCAATTAATTTTAATAATTGAATCGTGCATCATGAATTAAGATTACATATTCTTAATATAATGAGGTCAAATCAATATGAAAGTATTTCTAACCTCTAGGTTACTCATTCACATCTAGATTCATGTTAACTCATTGATCAATCCTAGTTGAGCACAAATTATGAGCACAACCCTTAGGTAGATAGCATAAGGGTATTTTTATTATTAATATCATTGACCTACTTGAATAAATCAATCATTTAGTATTTTAAGCAAGCAAAGGTCGCAAACAATCCATTTCACATTGCTACTACTGTAGATGTTCAACATGGAACTTGAAGGCATGGTTCTAACCTCGACATTTATTTTGATTGAATGATTAAACTATCTTTAATTAAGAGGAAATGGGATTTGACATCAATCCTAAAAAGAAAATGATTTTTCTACTCTTCTTCTTCTTCAAGAAGACATTAAAAAATTTCTTCAATCAAATAGATAGATATGTCACATAAATGGAATGAAAAGGATTACTTCAATTTTTCTCCATTCTTTTTTTAAAATAAAAGGAAATCTCCATTTACTTGTTTTTTTTTATGTACCTTCAATTTCAAATATTAACCTAATAATCATAATTATGTTTCATGAGTAGGTCATATCCTCAAAAGAGCCCTTTTTTTTTGTTGAGCTTGGAACTATTGAGTGGCATTAATAATTTAATTCTTACATCAATGTAATTTAAGAAGCAAGCTCAAGGCAAAAGCGCCTCTTACATGAATGTAAACCCATGCAAGCTTGTTTGTTGGCATGCAAAAGCAAGATAATTGAACAAATGATGGTCTTAAATCTATATAAGGGTACGATTTCTTAGTTTAATATTCAAACTTTAGATTAACTTCTATTTGGCTAAGAATGAAATGATTACTTGGCCCTCGTGTGCGAGATTTTAAGAAATTTTTTTTTTATGTTAGTTGAATATGTAGTTAAAAAATTTCTCTCACATGAATATCCGACTATTTATATTTATGCTTGAGAGTTTCTAAATGTGTGATACGAGTATATTAATTGCACCTCTTAATTAACATATAATATTAATTAATGATATTGATTAGTTCTTAATTATAAGAGATTGTAAGCTATATAAGAATTATAATACATAATTTTGTGATAAACTAATAATTTTCTTATATTAGGATTTATTCTATTAATGGTTTATGGTATTGGGGGACTTAAATGTAACGTGAATATCTATGCATGTATTTACATCCATATATTGTTTTATCAAAGGACCTACCTACACAAATAAATTCTTATATATGTTTGATTATTATTTATCAAGGGACTAACTCTAGACAATTTGATTGCTTTAATCCTTTGTTTCAATTTGATAGCTATGTCTTTGGACTTTCTAGTTCATGTTTGTTGATGAAGGGCCAAAAGTAGATCTTTAGACATTGAAGATGTTTGTGCACAAGCAATTTTTTGAATGAACCTGGACTAACTTTAACTATTTCAATTGCATCGAACATTATCTTTAGGTTATTAATCATGATTGTGAGCCTATTTATAAATGGTAGATGGGGCAGACTAAGTAAGTTTATAACAACTGCATGTTAATCATCGATATGAAATGTGGATGAATGATATGTGTTAATGCTTAAAAGAAAGAAGAATTGATCGATTTACTTTCAAAATCATAGGCTCAACTAACACATTTTGTAGTCTATTGTTATTGCTTAAAAAAAGGAGAAGAATTGAACGATACATATTATTGTTATTGCAACTAATTTGTTGACATATTGTCTTTTTTCTAAAGAAAATTACTATTATAGCTTATTTCCANTATATATATAAAGATCTAATTAATGTGGGGAAGAAGTTGTACATCTAATATAAGGAAGAGAAAAAAGGTCTCTCCTTATCAAAAAAGCAAGATCTAAAGGAGGGAGTACATCAATCTTTGGAACCAAGGATAAAGCACCCTGAGCAGCCAGACAATTAGAACACCTGTTGCCCTCTCTAAGGATGTGGCTCCAATGAATTTGTAAGTTGTAAGCAACTATCATACTGGTAACCTGCTTGAGCAGAGAGACAAAGAACTAGGGGGTACATGCTCCTTGAAGGCTTGAACCAACAAAGAAGAGTCCAAATCTAAATGTAGATGATTCCAACCCATGGCAACAACAAATTTAATGGACCAGGAAATAGTTTGAGTTTCAACATGTAAAGCATTAATGGCCACGATAGGAGAATAAAAATACAATAGGAACTTCCCAGTATGGTTCTTAAGTATCCCCCTAATGCCAACACTATTCCTCTTAAAACTACCATAAGTATTTATCTTGATCCAAGGATGCTTGGGTTTCCTCCAATCTAGTAGAGTAATGCTCAAAGGAGAAGAGAGAGAGATGGGTGAATTTTTATTACATGACCACTCATAGTTTTTAACCTTGTAGCCCACAAAGTTAATGGTCTTGAAAATATCTAAATGATAGTTAATGCTGGTTTTAGCAGAATTAGTAGAGCATCCTTTGTTTTTGTTGTCATTTCTTGCCATCCAAATGAACCAAGTTATGATATATATATATATATATATAATTTTATAAAAATATAAAATGAAACCAATCTGATAATTTTTAAAGTTTAGTTGAAAGAGCACTACACCTCAAGCTATACATCTGTCCTGAAAGATAAACACATGACTTGATAGATAAACTAAGAAATATTTGACATCTATTTAGTCTAAAGAATCATTTTATTATAGGCCAAAAGGTTCCCCTATTTAATTTAAAAAATTAACTAAGGTTTATATTAAGCTGGGTTCAGAAAAGCTTCCTATAAGGGCAAGCTCCTATAGTTAATTAAATCTTAGATAACCGAAATCACCTAAGAAAACTCTTGAAAATAATCAGGGAATATTATCTTCAAGAAGTTCAATGGAATAGGTCTTTTCAAGAAGATCAAAAAAATAAGTGTGAAATGGGAATAGGTCAATTTTGCAACATTTATTTTTGGAATCCAAAAGAAGAAAGACTAGGGAATGTGATGGATCCAGAGGAGAACCTCAGTGACTTCCCAATCTATCCTATGATTTGGTTTCAATTTCAAGAAGAATTAAGTGTTTCATCTTACCAATTGTATTAATTAGGGCTTACATTTATGCGAGATGGTCACACAAATAGCCTGAAAGGTAATCATGAGCTTAATATAAAGAGGGATGACGAGGAAGTGTCTGTGTCATCCCTTCGTCAACATCATTAAAAGACCCTTGAAATTCACTTGGTGAAGGCTCTGTTAGGATGGTTAAGTTTCCATTCACACCACCTAAATTTTCCAATAGGAGGGAGCCAAAATTGAATCCTAAATNCGGAATCATTTTATTATAGGCTGAAAGCTTCCCCTATTTAATATTAAAAATTAACTAAGGTTTATATTAAGCTGGGTTCAAAAAAGCTTCCTATAAGGGCAAGCCCCTATAGTTAATTAAATCTTAGATAACCAAAATCACCTAAGAAAACTCTCGAAAGTAATCAGGGAATATTATCTTCAAGAAGTTCAATGGAATAGGTCTTTTCAAAAAGATCAAAAAAATAAGTGTGAAATGGGAATAGGTTAAATTTGCAACATTTATTTTTGGAATCCAAAGGAAGAAAGACTAGGGAATGTGATGGATCCAGAGGAGAACCTCGGTGACTTCCCAATCTATCCTATGATTTGGTTTCAATTTCAAGAAGAATTAAGTGTTTCATCTTACCAATTGTATTAATTAGGGCTTACATTTATGCGAGATGGTCACACAAATAGCCTGAAAGGTAATCATGAGCTTAATATAATGAGGGATGATGAGGAAGGGTCTGTGTCATCCCTTCCTCAACATCATTAAATGACCCTTGAAATTCACTTGGTGAAGGCTCTATTAGGATGGTTAAGTTTCCATTCACACCACCTAAATTTTCCAATAGGAGGGAGCCAAAATTGAATCCTAAATTTTAACCAAAATGGAAAATCTTAAGGATAATTGATCAAAACTCTATCCATAAAATGATGGATTTTGGAACTTATCCTCAAAGCAATCTAAGGATAAGAGCCACCTTCCTTACATAGCCCTGAACCAGGAAGCCACCGTTAAGGACTATAAAAGGAGCTTGATGCGAGATTCTATAAAGAGAAGACATCCACACACTTTTCAATCCTTGAAACTTCCAAGACAAAAATTGTTGCCTCTGCCTAAAGCAACAAAACCCCTTGCATCAAGCGTCTATAATCAACCGTAGAAGATCAATTTTAGATCTAAAAATGAAGACAGATTTCCAGATTGACACCAAACCTTCTAAAATCCCAAACTGATAGTTCCAAATCGATTCGTGACCTCAGAGAGGAAGAGTCCAATTGAAATTGGCCATTCCTCTAGCCTCTATAGTTCAGTGAAACCAAGATCACCTTTTCATTGAACTCTTATACAGAGCTGATTTCAGGTTAAATTTAAGTAATGGAAAGTTTACTGACCTCCACACAAAGCTCTAGAACCAATCATATTGAAGCTTCATAGAATGTGGCCAAGGTAAGGACTAAAACCTTAATTTCGGCTCGATTTTCACCCTTTGTGAAAGAAAACATTTTCAAAAACCCAACATCACCGCATGGATGAGTTCGTCTTAGCAAGATGAAGCTTTAAGAAGAAATTTGACTCAGTTTCATGGCGAATCAAGTGAGATCTCTCTCCTAAAAAATGGACGGCTCACATGATAAGTCCATTTGGAGAAGACGATGGAATGTCGTCCATCTTTATGTTTTAAAAATGGACGGCTAGGATTCGTTTGGACGACAGATCCGTCCATACAAAAAATCTAAAATGCAAGCTACGTGGCCTCCACGTGTATGATCTCCATGAATAGAAATTGGCCACGTGGTGTTCGACAGATCCTAGGATCCAGTCATTCGCCATGCGGAATTTCCTTTAAGTAGAATATTAAAAAATTTAGAAAATGTCCAAAACTTTGAAATTTCATAACTTTTCACATAAAAATAAAAAAAAAATAATGCAAAAATACCTCTGGACTCAAGACAGTGAGTAGAATATTTTGGACATAAAATCAAAATTTACTTAACTATATTTAATTTTAAATTAATTAATTACTTTAAGGAGTAATTTAATTATTAAAAATTATTTATAATTTCAGAAATTCTGAAACTTTTAGAGAATTATTTTTAAGTCCTCAGGAATCTTCCATAATTTTTCCAAGGCCAGAAATGCTCCATATGACTCAATTTCTAAATTTCTATCATATTTTTGTAGTTATCTTTAAAATAATTATAAAAATTAAATAAATTGGAAATTAAAATCAGAAATGGTTAGAAAACTAAGAGTGACATTTCTGAACTCTAAAATGAAAAATTTTAACCATTTACAAATTTAAAAATGACATTTCGTCTCTAGGGTCAAAATTATGTAACTAAAAATTACATTATAAACTAGCATTTTGTGACATATAGGGTTGACCAAACTCTAAACCTTAGACCTGAATGACATAGAGTCTAATCATCTTCTTAGAGAACATTGAATCTAACCCCATCGACTCAAAATGACAAAACATTCTCACTTAGATACTAGGTTGATGCATTTTTCGTTAGATGGTGTGCTAGGCTAGGATTTAGGGTGCTTAGGTAGTTTTTTTGATTCATGACTATTGTTCTCTGATGGATTGGTTGTCCTAGTCAGGTATCTTTCTTTTGTATTGTGTTTGTGGTGTGATTGCATGCTGGATTTGTATGGTAGTGTGTTATGGCGCTTTTTTGCAGGGAGTCATGCCTATTTATATGCACACACACAGATACCGCTATGNATTTAACCCTAGATTTCTTTAGGCTTATAAACTAGCATTTTGTGACATATAGGGTTGAGCAAACTCTAATCCTTAGACCTGAATGACATAGAGTCTAATCATCTTCTCAGAGAACATTGAATCTAACCCCATAGACTCAAAATGACAAAACATTCTCACTTAGATATTAGGTTGATGCATTTTTCGTTATATGGTGTGCTAGGCTAGGATTTAGGGTGCTTAGGTAGTTTTTTTGATGCATGACTATTGTTCTCTGATGGATTGGTTTTCCTAGTCAGGTATCTTTCTTTTGTATTGTGTTTGTGGTGTGATTGCATGCTGAATTTGTTTGGTAGTGTGTTATGGCGCTTTTTTGCAGGGAGTCATGCCTATTTATATGCACACACACAGATACCGCTATGGGGGAGCAAGTAATGATTTCTGACCTTTTTGATTGCAGGTGCTATTAGCTCCCCTACTTTTAAGGCATGACTCATGATACTTGTTTGCATGTGAGCTTTCCCGCTGACACTTATTTTCATGCACGATTGAGTCTTTTATTTTCCTATGTACTTTTTAGAGTCTAAGAGAATTGTGTAGCAAAAATAAGATATGGGCATGGGTTCCAAGGCGTTTGGCATGGGAACCACGTGGAGGGGACCAGAAGCAGATGCTCGTGCCCCGTATCTTAATTATGGATTTTATATTGATGTATAGAATAAGGACTGGGCGTGTATATGCGGAGTNAATATGAGCATGGGTTCCGAGGCGTTTGGCGTGGGAACCACGTGGAGGGGACCAGAAGCAGATGTTCGTGCCCCGTATCTTAATTATGGATTTTATATTGATGTATAGAATAAGGACTGGGCGTGTATATGCGGAGTCCGACCACCCCTTTCTTTTCTGGGATATGTTGTCGACCCAACGGCACCAGCCTGTTTATTATTTTGATTTGGCTTGTTTTGCTTTTTTCATCATACTGCATGTCTGCACTTGCATGTGTTTTCTTTGTTTCTTTCTGTGGCTTATCTGGGATTTCACGATACAATCTAGGCTCATTAAGGTCCCTAAAATTGTAATTTTCTACAAAATCCTAAATAAAATATTTTAGATAATTAAAATTTAGCAATAAAATATTCAGGTTTTAAAAAATCACATATTTACTTTCCTGCATATGTAAATAGAGCCTGCATAATACTTAAGGACCGCTCTAGATAACTGCACTCATATTTGCATGTCCCGAGGAGGAGTCCCCGTGCTTCTCCAACTTGACTGGCCCAGCATACTCTTTATAGGTGGTTGTCTAGTGCACCTAGGATGTTAGAAGGCTCCCCGGCCCAGACTTGGTGTAAGTCCTTTTGTTTGGAGTGTTTCCAGCTTTGTAGCTGAATCTCTACTTTCTTTTCTTTCCTGAGGCATCCTGGCTACTTTGACAGGTATAAGTCCCATCTCTTGGAGCTCCATCTTTTAGTCATAGGATAGAGTTCCGTTAGTTTGATCTTAGGGCTACCGAGGTTCCCGTGGACGACGCAATTCATGGATTGCTGACCTGGGATCTCAGGATGTGTTAGGTCAACTACCTTCACGACAAGATAGACTTAGGGTCCTAATAGCTGTGGATGACGGGTCCATGGTACCCCGACCCAGTTACCTCTACCTTTTAGGATCACTCTACCTTCCTTTTGTTGAGCCCCTTTGAGCCCTATCGCTTCTTGACTTCATTGATATCATTTTGATGGCTCGATGTCGATGAGCTGCCGCACATTTGAGATACGATGATTTTTCCTCTGCCCTTATTGTCCGAACGTGCTTTGACGTGTTGGGATATCCCCGCCAAGATGATT
The DNA here is from genome assembly GCA_002079205.1 of Phalaenopsis hybrid cultivar. Taxonomy (NCBI): domain Eukaryota; kingdom Viridiplantae; phylum Streptophyta; class Magnoliopsida; order Asparagales; family Orchidaceae; genus Phalaenopsis; species Phalaenopsis hybrid cultivar. Next base: position 20,252 of record JXCR01146631.1, read on the forward strand.
TAAATTATTTCGTGGGCTTCGTCTGCCGATGAGCCGCTACCCACTCAGGATGTGAGAGAATCACTCTCTGCCCGATGGCTTAGCGCGAGCTTTAAAGCATCAAGACTGTTCCCACACGAAATAACCTTTGAGTACCTATTGCCCCAGGTTCACGATATTCCAAGTGAAACTCTTTTTATAAAGAGTATTCTTGGGTACCCCCCAAGATGTAATTAACCAAGTGGGATACGTCCCCTTAGGAGTCTCTTGACCCCAGAAACAGGCACCTTCACCTGAATCTCTGGTTATGGGTAGTCTACGTAGGTATTCTTTCACGGATATAGGTTAAATGTGCTTTCACCTGATCTTGTTTGGGCGGACACTCTCAACAGATTTATTTTCTTTTCTTGTTGTTTTTATCATGTTTAATTTTCAAAACATGTTTCCAAAAATTTAATTTTAGTTAGTTGATTCTCAAAAGAGNGCTTATGTGGGATTTCACGATACAATCTAGGCTCATTAAGGTCCCTAAAATTGTAATTTTCTACAAAATCCTAAATAAAATATTTTAAATAATTAAAATTTAGCATTAAAATATTCAGGATTTAAAAAATTGCAATATTTACTTTCCTGCATATGTAAATAGAGCCTCCATAATACTTAAGGACCGCTCTAGATAACTGCACTCATATTTGCATGTTCCGAGGAGGAGTCCCCGTGCGCCTAGGATGTTAGAAGGCTCCCCGACCCAGACTTGGTGTAAGTCCTTTTGTTTGGAGTGTTTCCAGCTTTGTAGCTGAATCTCTACTTTCTTTTCTTTCCTAAGGCATCCTGGCCACTTTGACAGGTATAAGTCCCATCTCTTGGAGCTCCATCTTTTAGTCATAGGATAGAGTTTCGTTAGTTTGATCTTAGGGCTACCGAGGTTCCCGTGGATGACGTAATTCATGGATTGCTGAACTGGGATCTCAGGACGTGTTGGGTCAACTACCTTCACGACAAGATAGATTTAGGGTCCTAATAGCTGTGGATGACGGGTCCATGGTACCCCGACCCAGTTACCTCTACCTTTTAGGATCACTCTACCTTCCTTTTTGTTGAGCCCTTTGAAACCTGTCGATTCTTGACTTCGTTGATATCATTTTGATGGCTCGATGTCGATGAGCTGCCGCCCATTTGGGATACGATGATTTGTCCTCTGCCCTTATTATCCGGACGTGCTTTGACGTGTTGGGATATCCCCCCCCAAGATGATTTAAATTATTTCGTGGGCTCCGTCTGCCGATGAGCAGCTACCCACTCGGGATGTGAGAGAATCACTCTCTGCCCGATGGCTTAGTGCGAGCTTTGAAGCATCGGGACTGTTCCCACACGAAATAACCTTTGAGTACCTATTATCCCAGGTTCACGATAATCTAAGTGAAACTCCTTTTATCAAGAGTATTCTTGGGTACCCCCCAAGATGTAATTAACCAAGTGGGATCGTTCCCCTTGAGGAGTCTCTTGACCCCAGAAACAGGCACCTTCACCTGAATCTCTGGTTATGGGTAGTTTACGTAGGTATTCTTTCACGGATATCGGTTAAAGGTGCTTTCACCTGATCTTGTTTGGGCGGACACTCTTAACCTATCCATGCGAGGTTTACAGCACGTAGGCTCTCCACATTTTGGGTTTTCTCTTATTTGTCGCTTTGTCATATGTCCCTTTCTATTTCATTCCTCTCCTCTTCGAATCATTGATTTGATTTGGAAGGATGTTTTATTCAAATAGGGGAAGTATACGACGATCAACAAGCTGGCGACTCCTTCTAAAATAAAAGAGAGAAAAACAAACGAAAATCGCTACGGCAACCAAAACAAAAATTGGATACATGAGGTCGTCGATCTTATACCAAGTGCTTCATCGCAGGTAACCCATGGTTATCTTTATTATCTATTTGTTGTGATTGTTGTTATGTTGGATTGGATAATAATGAGATGTTGGACTTTGATCTATGTTTGTTGTTTAAGAGTGGATTGGATTAATGTTGTGAGGTAATTCCTTCATCATGACTAGATTTGTATATGATTTCTGATAGCAGCAGGTTGAGGAGTGAATCAGAAGTTATGGACTGATTCAAAAATGACAATTGAAAGTTAATGATCAATCTCAAAAGAGAGTGTCAGAGGTAAGGACCGATCTCAAAGGAGTGAATCATAAGTTAAGGACTGATTCTAAAATGAGAATTAGAAATGGTGAATCCAAAGATATGTGTCATGTGCGAAGGTTAACATTATTGAAGAAGATTTGTGAAATTTTGTGAGGTTTTGTGCAGAACATGAAACTCCGCGGGGATGTTAAGAGAATCAGTGCGAGCAAAGAGTAAGAGACCTCGAAATCGAGAGAATCAACTCAACAAATTTATTTTCTTTTCTTGCTGTTTTTATCATGTTTAATTTTCAAAACATGTTTCCAAAAATTTAATTTTAGTTAGTTGATTCTCAAAAGAGATTTGCTTTATTGTTTGTTTGTTGCTCATTTTATTTCATTTATATATTTTTATTTTATTGTTGTCAAATTTTGTTGTTTCATTCTTTATTCATTGTAAATTTGAACCAACATATGGTTCGTAGATTTTATCCATCGCACAATTGGGGCAATTGATCAAATAGACAAATTTCTAACAGAAACTTCATTTATCTACTCCAATAAATGTTATAGATCAAGTGTAGGATAACGCCTCAAAAATTACAATATACTAACTTGATCAAAGTACATCCAAAATATCTCATGCCAAATACATATCATAGGCTGAGTATCTCTAATATATATCATATTTGTTGTAATGTAATAAAGCGAAAAAGAATCCCTTGGCTATCTGTTCCTGTTGTGATGAGCTCCTGATCAAGCNGCCAAGTACATATCATAGGCTGAGTATCTCTAATATATATCATATTTGCTATAATGTAATAAAGCGAAAAAGAATCCCTTGGCTATCTGTTCCTGTTGTGATGAGCTCCTGATCGAGCAGACCTTCTAAGCCATGCTCCAAGACAGAGTTCCCATTGCAAGTACTTAGAGAAACAACCCTCTCATTACTTGTATGGTAGCAGCACCTCTAGTTCTGGATCTAACTGAAATCCATACGGTATTTTGTTGTCGTCCATCCATCGGAAGGTCTCAGACACCCTACGATGTCGTACTTCTAGAATACAAAGCTTGGCAACGTCTGTACCGTTACCTTTGAGAAAAAGTACTGAGGCAACTGGTAGGAGAATCTACACAGATCCTTTGAACTTGCGAGGGCCAATGATGTCAATTTCTTGCACAAATAAGATGTTGCTTTTACTTATGAATGAGACCGTGCAGAAAGGTCTCACAAAGTCATGGTGGCCAATATGTGGAGGAATGCAATCACACTCGTCGTAGATTTTGATAATGCAACAATTAGGAATGCAGTTAGTGGGTAGTATAATTCACCTTACCATTCTTTTAATCATCAACTTTATCATTGACGGTAGTGGATCCACCTAATCATATCTAGGAATCCCAGGCGGGTTCCCTTGTCTGTTGTTGGTAAAGTTGTAGCAGCAACAACACTGGATAGTAATTCTCCCTTTTCCTCACATCCATTTTCTTGGCTCATAATAGGTTCTTTCCATAAGCAGGCCTGCTCAACCTTTGTCCCTTAGGTCAAAAATGCAGTCAAGAATATTTGGTTCATCACTCTCTAAGAAGACCCTGATGTATAATTCCAATCCGTCTAGTATGTTGATGAACTTCCCTTGTACCTCTTCATAAAATTTAAATTTTCTTTNACAGACACCCTACGATGTCGTACTTCTGGAATATAAAGCTTGGCAACGTCTGCACCGTTACCTTTGAGAACAAGTACTGAGCCAACTGGTAGGAGAATCTACAGAGATCCTATGAACTCGCGAGGGCCAATGATGTCAATTTCTTTCACAAATAAGATGTTGCTTTTAGTCATGAATGAGACCGTGCAGAAAGGTCTCACGAAGTCATGGTGGTCTATATGTGGAGGAATGCAACCACCCTCGTCGTAGATTTTGATAATGCAACAATTAGGATTGCAGTTAGTGGGTAGTATAGTCCACCTTACCATTTATTTAATCATCAACTTTATCATTGACGGTAGTGGATCAACCTAATCATATCTAGGAATCCCAGGCGGGTTCCCTTGTCTGTTGTTGGTAAAGTTGTAGCAGCAACAACACTGGATAACAATTCTCCCTTTTCCCCACATCTATTTTCTTGGCTCATAATAGGTTCTTTCCATAAGCAGGCCTGCTCAACCTTTGTCCCTTATGTCAAAAATGCACTCAAGAATATTTTGTTCATCACTCTCTAAGAAGACCCTGGTGTATAATTCCAATCCGTCTAGTATGTTGATGAACTTCCCTTGTACCTCTTCATAAAATTTAAATTTTCTTTTGTTAATTTTGCTTATTCAGTAATATTCTACCATGCTTATGATTGGCGGCTGTCAAGGAAGTTCCCTTGTTTCAACGATGGTGAAAGCCCAAGCTGGTGCTGACTCTGGCTCTAACAGAATGTATGATCCTGCATCTGATGGGACGTATGGCCTTGTACCCCTCGGAACATATGGCTCTGCATCTATTAGGACATATGAATCTGCCTCTATCAGGTAATCAGCAGTCTGAGATCCATCATCTGTAGAGGCGTACTCCTCTAAGGTACTGTAGTGTTGTAGGTGCAAGACATTGCAGTCCAGGAATTCCATGAATGCCCTCATTGCTGACGATCGTACAACTATTTCAACGTTGCATGTAGGGCAACCCGTGCATAGAATGTCTAAAGCTAGTGGTATTTTTGGCTCTATAACAAACCTGGATTCATCATTTGTGTCAGGAAAGCATGAAGAATTTCTCTCATGCCTGGATCATAAATGTTCCCCTCAGGAATAGGGGTGAGTAATATATACTGATAACTTTATATATATATATATATANTTTCAACGGCGGCGAAAGCCCAAGCTGGTGCTGACTCTGGCTCTAACAGAATGTATGTTCCTGCATCTGATGAGACGTATGGCCTTGTACCCCTCGGAACATATGGCTCTGCATCTATTAGGACATATGACTCTACCTTTATCAGGTAATCAGCAGTCTGAGATCCATCATCTGTAGAGGCGTACTCCTCTAAGGTACTGTAGTGTTGTAGGTGCAAGACATTGCAGTCCAGGAATTCCATGAATGCCCTCATAGTCGACGATCGTATAGGTATTTCAGCGTTGCAAGTAGGGCAACCCGTGCATAGAATGTCTAAAGCTAGTGGTAATTTTGGCTCTATAACAAACCTGGATTCATCATCTGTCTCAGGAAAGCTTGAAGAATTTCTCTCATGCCTGGATCATAAATGTTCCCCTTAGGAATAGGGGTGAGTAATTTTTCTTCCTCATTTTGGCATCTTTTCTCCTCTTGTAAGAAAGCTAGCATTTTTGCGATGTGTTCTTCATAGCGGAGCATCTGACAATCTTTCATTATCAGCAGGAACGAGACCCCCAATTGGCGTAGATATCATGGATGGTAAACGGTGATCCCTGGATACTGCTAATATGCATAGTACAACAATAATTCAGATTATATTTCACTTATATTTCTTTACTTTGCAACAAAACCAAAAACTTGATCCTAAAGAAAAATAAGAATTTAACTTTTAATTTATATATATGTAGGGATACTATGCAAGTATACGTATCGTTATCAAGTAATATAAGACCTTTTGATTAAGACCTGAAGATCAAACCCATAGGGAGAATACACAATATGCACTATGGAACAACAAACTTTCTATTTTTTAATAAAAGGATAATTATCTAAACTAAAGATGATTTTTGAAGTATTGAAAATTTAAATATTTTTGGTATTTTCAATATTTCGATAAAACAATAACAATTTAAAAAGATAACTAGAGTTTTTGTAGAAGAAAAGCACTAAATATGAAATTATCTTTCTTCTTGTTATGAATAAGTAATAAGAATAGGAATTTTGTTGTGGAAGTATGCAAAGTATGTTGTGCCAAATATGTGGAATAATAATCTTGACCCTTACTGATATGCTATAAAGAATATTGGCTCATTTAAAGTTCAAATAGTTCCGAAGACTGGCTAAGCAGGGAAGGTACTAGCTCTCACTCTAAATTTCCCTCTATTTCCTCCACCTGGAGGCTACCATCTCGTATCATAACCTAAAACAATAAACCAAGTTGGGGGATTTAACATGTCACTTGAAAGTCCTCTAACTCTACACCCTTCAATGAATATTCCCCTATTTATTTGCACTCAATCTTATGAACTATATTCTCATTAATACAACCTCATGTGATTCTTTCTAATTGTTGAATGAGACAATACCAGCTCAGTTCTTACATGTTCTCACAATAAATTTTATCATCTGGATTGGAAAAATCAAGAAGTAAATAAAGTGCATGGATTTAAATCATCATAACTTCTTCCATCATTGAAGATCAATACTTTGCACAATTTCCATCCAAAATTTAATTACTTATCATTTTAAGAAGAAAGATAAAAAAACTACTTAGAATACATGGAGAAAACAAAACCACACTTTAGTTTAAAAGAAGAAATCATTGTTAAACCAACAAAAACTTGGAGAAAACAAAACCACACTTTAGTTTAAAAGTAGAAATCATTGTCAAACCAACAAGAAGTAATTAAAATCAAAAGTAGTCTCGAAACAAAAAGATAAAAATTATCTCAAAACTTTTGAAGTTCCTTTAATTCTCTTCTCTTTACAATCACTCAAAATAAAATAACATTAAGGATAAAATAAAAGTAATAGTGGTGCCTGAAAATATCTCTGAACTAACTCCCGAAATGAGAACTTTCAGAACTTACCAATACTTTCAGGACTTTTTTCTTAGTCCTCTCTTCTTTCTTTTATAATTTCCAAAAGGTGCCTTTGTTTCTCTTCAAAATATGTCTAGATTCCATGGATTTCCCAAGTAAATGCATCCTTTCGTGATAATTTTTGCCATGATGGTTATAACCACCTATTAAGCCAATTGGTGCCTCAAAAACCTCTTCAAAATTTGCAAAAACTGAATTTACTCATCCAATAACTGCCACTGGTACTTAAGCGTGGGGCCTCTGGCGCTTAAGCACAACCTTCTCTGTTTAACTGGTGCTTAAGCGCTGGATCTGACACTTAGGCGCCAAAACTCTATTACACATTTTTCACCTTTTTGCTCCAAATTTGATCTTTTTTCACTTCTTTAAGAATTTTTCACCCTTTTTACTTATATCTGCAAGAAGAATACAAAAATACCTTCCATTAAAGCGCAATATCACAAAAATAGATACAAAAATGTGTCTAAAATCACTATATGTTTTAGGTGTATCAAAATCCCCCAAACTTAAAATGTTACTTATCCTCAATTGACACTTAAATATTTAAAAACTAAATATGTATGATATGTATATGAGTTTCTTTAGGAGTTACTAAAATTTTGATTTAGAAATATAGCAGTCTAATTTAGAAAAAATTCAGTAAATGGGACCAACTTAAAGTTTAGAAATTCTTAATGTTAAGAAAGATGAAAATATAAGTTTCTATCTAATTCAAAAATATATTGTAGATTTTTCAAATTTAGAATTTAGTTTTTTTATTATCTCCACTTAAAAATTTTCATTAAAAATAATTTTAATTACTATATTATATCTATAAGATTAAGAGTTTCTCAAGTCTTATACTTTAAAAAGATCCAATGTAGAACAATTTTTTTTATTAGACACTAATCCTCAAGCTTCTCCTTCCTAATTTTTTTTCTCTTTTTCTTTTTCTTTTTCTTTTTCTTTTTCTTTTTCTTTTTATTTTCTTTCGCTTTTTCTTTTCTTTTTTTTTTCTTTTTCTTTTCTTTCTTTTTTTCTTTTCTTTTTCAAGCAAGGATTACTATATCTATATAGACCTTTAATGATTTTGAATTCCACTTCTCCTTTCCTAAAGCAAAGTGTCGATATAAGTATTTTACTTATAAATATAATATTAGTTTTGAAAATTATTTTAATAAAAGAAATTTAACTATTAAAAATAAAAGTCTAAATTATCTAAAATTTTCAAAAATACAATATTTCTTACTAATGATAGTTACTTATATTAATCATTTTCTCATCTAAAAACTTTTTAACTTAAAGTTTTTCTTCAATTACTAAAAAATTTAAACTAGAAATTCTTTTTACTCATTTCTATAATCAAATTTTACTTCCCTAATATAACTTCATATACACAATCAATTTTTCTTTTAAAATCAATTTAATTTCTAAAATCAAAATTTACTTCCCTAATATAACTGCATATACATAATCAATTTTTTTTTTCAAATCAAATTCACTTATAGGACATTTGAGAACAAATAAAATTCCAGTTTTGAAAATATTTTTCATCTCCCCAACCTTAAATTTTTAAAATATTAAACAGTTTAACATCAGATATATATAAGCAGGAGTGAAAATTTAAAAAAAACATACCAACATGAATTTTTAAACCCTAATGATACAAGTATAAAACTGAAACAGGAGTTAGATTAATTTTTGATCAAATTTTCTATATTTTCATTTCAATTTAACATGTAGAGATTCAATAGACTTCTAAGCAGTGGATATAAACATAAAAGTAAACTAACACACTAACTTTATTTCACGATCTTAGCATAAAAACAAATAAACTAACATGATAAAAAAAAATACAGGGTAGCAATTTTAAAAATTTAAATTTAAGATCTAAGTTAGCTAGATTTTTAAACTTTTCAAAAGACATGGAATCAAGTTTAATCCTCATCTAACTAAAACAGTATTAAACACACATCAACAATTACTACGCTAGAATGTTAAAACAGGCCACTAACAAAATACAACATCACAAGAACAATATAAAAGGTCCCGAACATAACATAGTACATAGTCCAAATCACCACAAAACAAATGTAGCAGTACTACATCACATAGTCTTCAACTTAAATAAACATAAAAATATCTCAATCCTACTCCTCATCCTCAGAATCACCACAAAACCACTTTTCTGCAAGCTCATAATCAGGATATCAAGGATATGGAGGAAATTGCACTCCTGGGTCACCTCTAATCAGCTCTTTAATGATGAATGGAATTTCTCTTCATAATCACTCTTTCTCCTATTATAATTATTAGTATGATGTACAAAACACTCTAATTTTTGTACCTTATCAGCGGTAAAATTGATATTATCCATCTTCTTCTGTAATAACTCATCTCAGGTATCAGTAGACTCACCTCGAGCTGTAGAAGCACGTGTGGTAGATGGTTTATATGTAGAAGAAGCAGATGTCTCCATTCCATAGCTTCTGGAAAATCCTCCTCTCCAGCCAAAAAGTGAATGCTCAGAGTAAGCCTTCACATTCACCTTAATGAAGAGATTTAGAGGTAATAACACTTCCTCCCAGCTATCGTATTTAACTCCAGCTTACTCACACAAAGAAAAGATCAAGGAAGCAAATCCCAGACCTGTAGTTGTAACAGTTGTAGCAGAACTAATAATAGTTTGACAGACCAACGATCCAATGTTGGTGAGCTTTCCCTCTTGAATACAATATTTCAACGTCGCTCTTTCTCTAGTCACTTCACTGATATGATTGGTCAAAAGCAGACGAGCAGAAATAAAATTGTGTCAGGCCTTTAAAGCTGCACATAACTTTGAAGTTGGGAAGTTAACTCTCCTTTCATTAATTATCTTCCAAAGTCCTCTCCCAACAGTCAGGTAAGAAATAATCTCGTTTAATTCTGCTTCAGTAGGATTATAATTTTCATAAAAACATAATGTATCCGGTGGTAAATGGTAAAATAAGTTGAATACCTCTGGCAAAAAAAGGTGTCAACTTCCCTCAAACCATGACTCAATTTTCTTCGGTTTGATAAAGATTTGCATACAACTCCCTCACAACAGATATAACTGCCACAATAGAGAAACAACTGAATTGTTTGCACTATCGACAAATAATTAAATCTTCCACGTCTCCACCCAGATTTCTATAACATTGCTACTGAATCAGTTTGTGTGATTGCAATGCATCACTATACTGATCTTGAGCTATTGAGCTAACAAATTTACTCCAATCGAAAGGGGCTTTGCCTTTGCTCCTTTTCATCCTTGGTTTCATTCTACAAATTTGATAAATTCCAACAATAATTTCAAAAATCAAGTTTAAATTACAAAACTAAACATCCAAAAGCACCAACTAAATCTCTCATGCAATTTCCATAGATTTTTCTTCATTCTTCACCATGAATAGTAAATTTTTGAATTCTCCAAATGTGCTCAAAACATATGGTGAAAATTCAAAATTTTTACGTAGAAGTAAAGCTCTTACCTAAAAGAACTTGGATCTAGCAAATTTTACTTGATTCCACCAAGAAATTTTCACTTTAGATGTGCCCTAGCCCTAAAAAATTGTTAAATCAAGAGGAAGAAGGTGGTGGTGGCGTTAAAAATGGCATTTTCTGGCTCAAAAATTCACTTTTAATCGTTCGTGAATCGATTATCATGAACTGGTGCTTAAACACAGGTAAGTGATGCTTAGGCGCCTGCCTCTCAGTTTTGCTCGCGCTTAAGCGTGAGATGTGATGCTTAGACTACAGTGAAAACTTTTCAAAAACTTTAAATTAAAGTAAAATGCACTATTGGCCTAAGTAAAGCACCCCTAAATGGTCTCATAGCACTTAAATGAATATTTTGAACTTCCTGTAACTCTCTTTTATCTCAAAATTCTCCTTAATAACTATTTCAATTCAAAGCTAAAACAACACAAATTTTCACACAAACAAACTTATATTAATTTACAAACTAGTACACATACATTTAAACACTTAGTTCTCATTCCAAATAATCTTGGATGAGAAAATTTTCCTTAATACAAACACTTAACAATCTTTCACAATTAAACACATAAGTAACATAAACACTAGAAGCAAGTATTAAACACTAAAACACTTAAATCAACGACTTTAAACACACCAAAACATAGCTTCAAACATAGAACTTAATTCCCTTCTTCATTAGAAGGAATAAATTTAGGTCTTTCATTAGTCTCTCCTGGGGCAACTGGAATATAAAGTTGATAAAACAAACGGTGGTAACGTGCTCTGCTACAATCTTCTTCAATCCACTTTTTCTTAAGAAACATCTCCTTATCTGCTTCCTCTATACAACTTGTGTGGCTAAATTGAATTTTTGATTGCCATCCAATATGCTAAAGATGTGCATGAATCTCCAATACTTTAGTCTCCAGTACAGACATGGTATTCTCATTTTTGTTGATCTTCTCTGATATCCCTTCAATACTAACGACTAAGAAACCGTTATACATCTCTTGTGCACTTTGAATAATGAATTTCTTCCTCATGGTCTCCTCCTTCTTCTTCAAATCTATCTCTCATGAAGACATCATCTTAAAACTATCTCTCTCTTTGACTTTAGGGCTATAAAGGATTTGGGTGAAATTCCTTCACTAAATCCTTCTATTTATAGGCCTAAATCCTTCCAATAACTCCTAGCACGTTTAGAATTTTTGATGGCATGTTTTCACAAATTTCTAGGTGGTTTTCACTTCTAGAATATTAATTTTGCACATGTTTTTAAACTGTCACGCTTAAGTTTCAGATTTGACGCTTAAGCGCTAGTGCACATTTTTGCATTAGTCAACTTAACTTCCAAATTCTCATTTTACATGTCTAGATCACTAAATAAAGTCTTAAAATCAAAACTAACACATAAAACTCTCAAAAATACTACCCCAAATTTTCTTAATCACACATAATACAACAATCAAAATAAGAACACACTGATAACTATGGGTTGCCTCCCACAAAGTGCTTTGTTTTACGTCGTCAGCCCGACATAACCAGTGCTTACTCTGGTTGACCCAACATCATTCCATCGTTAAACTTATGTTGATCCCCTATAAAATAAGGTTTCAGTCTATGTCCATTAACTTTAAATATTTTCTCAGACTTTGGATCTTTAATATCCACAGCTCCATAAGGGTAAACTTTAATCACAATAAATGGGCCCATCCACCTAAACTTAAGTTTGCCTAGAAATAATCCTAACCTTGAATTATATAGCAAAACTTGTTGCCCTGGCTGAAAATTTTTAGTAAGAATCCTTTGATCATGTCACATCTTCATCTTTTTTTTTTATAAATTTTGGCACTTTCATAAGATTTATTCCTTATCTCTTTAAGCTCATTTAATTGTAACAATCTTTTCTCACCAGCATCTTTCAAATTATAATTGAACTCTTTAATTGCCCATATGCCTTATGCTCAAGTTCAACTGGTAAGTGACAAGTTTCCCAAATATTAGCCTATGTCCAATATGCTTTATGCTCAAGTTCAACTGGTAAGTGATAAGCTTTCCCAAATATGAGTCTCACTAATACCCTATGTTTAAGTTAAACTGGTAAGTGACAAGCTTCTCCTAATATTAGCTTATATGGGGACATTCCTATAGGAGTTTTGTATACAGTCTTGTAAGCCCACAAAGCATAGACAAGTTTGACTAACCAATCCATTTTGGTTGGATTCACAAATTTTTTCATAATTCTCTTAATTTCCCGATTGGATAATTCAGCCAAATCACTTGTCTGAGGATGATAAGCAGTAGCAATTCTATCATTTATATGATATTTCTTTAATAATTTCTCCATTATGGCATTTATGAAATGACTTCCCCCATCAGTAATGATAACCCTTGGCATCTCAAATTTATAAAATATATTCATTTTCAAAAATTTTGCAACACTTTGAACATCACATCGAGGTAAAGCAACAGCTTCTATCCATTTGGATACATAGTCCACTGCTAACAAAATATATAAATTTTTGAAAGATGGTATAAATGGTCCCATGAAATATAATCCTGAAACATCAAATATTTCAACTTCTAGAATATAATTGAGGGGCATCTCATTTCTTCTAGAAATATTTCTTACTCTTTGACATCTATCACAAGTTTTGATATAAGCATTAACATCTCTAAAAATTGTAGGCCATAAAATCCAAATTTAAAATTTTGTATGTTGTTTTATCAACACCAAAATGTCCCCCAAAATCAGAATTATGACATTTTTGGATAATTTCATATGTTATTTTATCAACACCAAATTGTCCCCCAAAATAAGAATTATGACATTTTTGGATAATCTCATAAGTTTTTTCTAATGGTACACATCTTCGAATAATCAGATCCTTTCCTTGTTTATATAAAAATGGGTCATCCCAAAAATAAGTCTTAGCTTCATAAATAAACTTCCTCTTCTATTGGTATTTCATTCCATAGGGTATAATATCACTAACATTAAAATTCACAATGTCAGCATACCACGGAACACACCACTCATTAATAGTGAACAAGTTTTCATCTGGAAAATGTTCATTAATTTCATTTTTAAAACAAAGAGATTTTTTTAATTCAAGCCGGGATAAATAATCAGTAATTTGATTTTTAATTACCTTCCGATCTACTTTTATAAAATAAAATTCTTGTAAAAGAAGAATCCATCTTATACATCTGGGTTTAGCATTCTTCTTTTTAATTAAATACATAATAATAGAATGATTTGTATGCATTACACAATGAGTTCCAATTAAATATGATATAAATTTATCAAAAGCATATACTATTATTAACAACTCTTTTCAGTTATTGTATAATAAATTTGAGTTTCATTAAGCGTTTTACTAGCATAGTAAATAACTTTGAAAATTTTATCATATCTTTGTCCTAAAACAACTCTTATCACATAATCACTAGCATCACACATTAATTTAAAAAGTTTTTCCCAGTTTGGTGAAACTATAATTGGTGCAGTGATTAGTTTTTCTTTTAATGACTTAAAAGCTTTTAGGCATTCCTCATCAAAATTAAAAATTCCATCTTTCTCTAGTAAATGGCATAAAGACTTAGCAATCTTTGAAAAGTCTTTAATATATCGCCTATAGAATCCAACATGTCCTGAAAAACTCCTAATTTCCTTTACATTTATTGGATAAGATAAATTAGCGATCACTTAAATTTTAGTAGGATCTATTTCCATACCATTTTTTGATATTTTATGTCCTAATACAATTCCTCCTGATATCATAAGTTGGCATTTTTCCCAGTTAAGGACTAAATTTGGTTCTTCACAACACTTAAGAACTTTGGATAAATGTTCTAAACATGAGTCAAATGAAGTTCCAAACACTGAAAAGTAATTCATAAAAACTTCAATCCCTTTTTCAATTAAATCACAAAAAAATTAACATCATACATCTTTGAAATATAGCAAGGGCATTACATAAACCAAAGGGAATTCTTCTAAAAGCAAAAGTTCAATAAGGACTAGTATACATTGTTTTCTTATAATCCTCAGGAGATATTTTAATTTGGTGATAACCAGTATATCCATCCAGAAAATAAAAGTATTTATGACCAGCTAATCTATCCAACATTTGATCTAGAAAGGGTAATAGAAAATCATCTTTCCTAATGACGAGATTTAATTTTCTATAATTAATGCATATTAGCCACCCTGAAACTAGTCTAGTTGGTATTAACTCATTATGTTCATTTACAGTTACAGTTACTCCTCCTTTCTTAAGAACGAAATGAATTGGACGAACCCATGCACTATCTAAAATAGGGTAGATAATTTTAGCATCTAACCACTTTGAAATTTCTTTCTTTACAGCTTCTTTCATAACAGGATTCAATCTCTTTCATTGATCACCCCTGGGTTTGTAGTTCTCTTCCATATAAATTCTATGCATACAAATTGAAGAACTGATTCCTTTAATATCAGCAATTTTCCATCCAAAGGCTTTCTTAAAATTTTTCAGAATTTTCATCAACCTTTCTTCTTCTATCATTAATTTTAACGAAATTATAACTGGTAAAGTAGAGGAATCTGCTAAAAAGGAATATTTTAAATGATCAGGAAGTAACTTTAACTCTAATTCTGGAGGTTTTTTAATAGATGGACAAAATGATTTATCTTTGTCTATTGTGTCCAAAACTTCAAAACTTTCTCGAATATAGTTTGAATTTTCCTTAAAAAGATTTTCACATTGATTTAATTCCTTTTCTTGCTCGTGTTTGAAATCATTTTCTTCAGATTTTTATTCATAAGTAGTTCTAAAATGGCATTCACTTAGATATCTCATAACATCCATCCTATAACATTCATTATCTTTGCCTTTTGCGGGGTATTTCATTGATTTTGAAATGTTAAAAGTAACAGTTTGATCATTGACATTCATTGTTAATTCCCCTTTCTGCACATCTATCATTGCTCTTCCTATGGCTAGGAAAGGTCTCCCCAAAATGTTAGGTATCTCTTTCTCTTCCTCCATATCTAGCACAATGAAATCAATAAGAAAGATAAATTGATCCTCTTTCATTAGGACATTTTCTATAACTCATTTAGGGTATGTTATCAAATGATCTGTTAAGTGCAGAGTTACAGTAGTAGAGGTTATTTCTCCTAATTGCAATCTTTTAAATATTGATAACGGCTTAAGGTTAATGCTTGCACCTAAATCACATAAAGCTTTCTCATAAAATCTGTCTCTTATTGCACATGAAATTGTAAAGCTACCAGGATCTTTAAGCTTTTCAGGAAGCTTCTTCTGAATTATGGCACTGCACTCCTTACTAAGTGCAATAGTCTAATTATCTTCAAACTTTCTTTTCCTATTGAGAATATCCTTCATAAACCTTACATAGCTCGGCATTTGTTCTAAGGCTTCAACAATTGGAATATTAATTGTATGCTTCTTAAATATTTTTAAAAATTTTGAAATTTGTTTATCCAACTTCTGCTGACAAAGTCTCTGAGGAAATGGAGGTGGTGGTTTTTCCAAATCAATTTTTAGTCGAGAAATAGGTCTCTCAGAATCTTTTGGAGCATCCTCTTTTGATCCTTCAATTTCTTCTCTCTCTACTTCAATTTCTTTTTGAACCCAACATTCCAACTCTCTTCCACTTCAAGTTGAATGAATTTTACTTGTTCTTTATTCTGGTCTTTTGGATTTGATTTAATAATACTAGGAAGTGTTCCTTGGGATCTATTACTTAATGAATTTGTTATTTGTCCAAGTTGGTTCTCAAAATTTCTAATTGTAGCTCCTTGACTTTGTAATTGATTTCTCATTTGTAACACCACCTCGTCTATACATAACTTCTTCTCCTTAAACTGTCTATTACTGTTGAAACCTGGAGGATAAGTAGATCTAAAATTATTACTCCCTTGGTTGTTCTAGTTTCCCAATGGGTTTCCTTGGTTGTTCCCCCATTGCTAATTATTATCGCCCGAATTGTTATTCCAATTAAAGTTGGGATTGTTCTTCTAACCTGGGTTATAATAATTTGAATATGGGTTATTCTGCTTATTATTTATGGAATTCAAAGTTTCTAATTATGCTTGAGAATCTACCATTTGGCCTAATGAATTCTTTTCAATCATGGAAATTGGTTGAGAAAAATTCATTCCAAATTGGTCTAACTTCTTTGAATTTGCAGCAACTTGATTTGCTAACACAGTAAATGCATTAGTTTCATGAATATTGGCTACTTTCTTAGGATTTATCCTCTCAGAAGGCTATTAAAAATTATTTGTAGCCATTTCTTAAATTAAAGCATAAATATCACGAAATGGTTTTGACATCAACAAACCACACGCAGCGGCATTGATAATTGATCTAAGAGATCCATTTAATCAAATATAAAAAGTTTGAATTATTAACCAATTTGGTATAGCATGGTGTGGACACTTTCTTGAGAGTTCTTTAAATCTTTCCCATGCTTCATAAATAGATTCCCCTTTTAACTGATTAAAAGATGTAATATCATTTCTAAGCTTTGCAATTTTTGATGGTGGAAAATATTTAGCTAGTAATTTTTGTGCTAAATCACCCCAAGTTCTGATAGATCCAGGTGCTAACGAATTCAACTACATCTTAGCTTTAGCTAAATTCATTTCTAAGATTTGCAGTTTTTTATGGTGGAAAATATTTAGCAAGGAATTTTTGTGTTAAATCACCCTCAAGTTCTGATAGCTTTTGAT
Source organism: Phalaenopsis hybrid cultivar (assembly GCA_002079205.1). Classification (NCBI taxonomy): domain Eukaryota; kingdom Viridiplantae; phylum Streptophyta; class Magnoliopsida; order Asparagales; family Orchidaceae; genus Phalaenopsis; species Phalaenopsis hybrid cultivar. Next base: position 37,348 of record JXCR01146631.1, read on the forward strand.
GGTGGAAAATATTTAGCAAGAAATTTTTGTGCTAAATCACCCCAAGTTCTGATAGGTTGGTGGAAAATATTTAGCAAGGAATTTTTGTGCTAAATCACCCCAAGTTCTGATAGATCTAGATACTAACGAATTCAACCACATCTGAGCTTTATCTCTCAATGGAAAGGAAATAACCTAATTCTTATGGCATCATCTGATACACCATCGTATTTAAATGTAGTGCAAAATTCTAGAAAACTGGCAAGACGTAAATTTGGATCTTTAGTCGGTGATCCCCCAAACTGATTATTTGATACGATTTGAATAATAGCAGCTTAAGCTCAAATGAATTAGGCACTACAGTAGGTTTTTGAATACTACAATGAAGTTCATCTACAATAGGATTGACATAATCTTTTAAAGGTCTAAACTCTTGATGAAGTTCAGCATTTTGATTATTTTCATCTGCTATTTTTTTAATTTTTTTGGATTTTTCAAAATTTATAATTTTTTGGTTTTTCTAATTTTTCTAATAGTTCTTTCAAATTCAGAATCGTAGGGCACTAGTCCTTCAGAACCTGAACTACACATACACTAACATATAATTAAATTAAAAATAAAATAAAATAAGATAAGATAACTTAAAGTTTAAATGAGACTTTTTAAAAAATAGAAATTTGCTTTTAAAATTAATTTCTTCCCTGCAACGGCGCCAAAAACTTGATCCCTAGATTCTGCTAATAAGCACAGTACAACAATAATTCAAATTATATTTCACTTATATTTCCTTACTTTGCAACCAAACCAAACACTTGATCTTGACAAAAAATAAGAATTTAACTTTTAATTTATATATATTGGGATACTACGCAAATATATGTATCATTATCAAGTAATGCAGGACTTTTTGATTAAGTCCTGAATATCGAACCCACATGAAAAATACGTAATATGCACTATGGAACAACAAACTTTCTATTTTTTAATAAAAAGATAATTATCTAAACTAAAGATGATTGTTATAGTAATGAAAATTTAAATATTTTTGGTATTTTCAATATTTTGATAAAATAATAACAATTTAAAAAGATAACTAGAGTTCTTGTAGAAGAAAAGCACTAAATATGAAAATATCTTTCTTCTTGTTATAAATCAGTAAAAACTATAGGCATTCTGTTGTGAAATTATGAAAATTGTGTTATGCCAAGAAGGAGTAAATATATTCTTTACCCTTACTAGACATGTTATAAAGAACATTGGCTAATTTAAAGTTTGAATAATTTTGAAGACCGACAAGGTAGGGAAAATACTATCTCTCACTCTAGAGTTCCCTCGATTCCCTCCACCCGGGGGCTAACATCTCGTAACAGAACCTAAAAAAATAATCCAAGTTGGGGGCTTTAACCTATCACTTTAAAGTGCTCTAACTGTACATCCTTCAATGAATATTTTCGTATTTACTTTCACTCAATCATATGAACTACATTCCTATTCTTACATCCTCATGTGATTCATTCCAATTATTGACTGAGACAATATCAGCTCGGTTCTTACATTTTCTCACAACAAATTTTAACATCTCGATTGGCCAAATCAAGAAGTAAATGAAGTGCATGGATTAAAATCAATTACAACTTCTTTCATCATTGAAGATCAATACTTTCCACAACTTACATCCAAAACTTAATTACTTATCATTTTAAGAAGAAAGATAAAGAAAACTACTCATAATCCAGTCTCATCCAAAACTTAATTACTTATCATTTTAAGAAGAAAGATAAAGAAAACTACTCAAAATCTAAAACTTAATTACTTATCATTTTAAGAAGAAAGATAAAGAAAACTACTCAAAATCCATGCCATCCATCACTTTAATTACTTATCATTTTAAGGAGAAAGATAAAGAAAACTACTCAGAATCCATGGAGAAACTTAATTACCTATCATTTTAAGAAGAAAGATAAAGAAAACTACTCAGAATCCATGGAGAAAAACAACACTTTAATTTAAAAGAAGAAATCATTGTCAAACTAACAACAAGTCTCGATTAAAGAAACCACACTTTCGTTTAAAAGTAGAAATCATTGTCAAACCAACAACAAGTCTCAATTAAAACCCACACTTTAGTTTAAAAGTAGAAATCATTGTCAAACCAACAACAAGTCTCAATTTAAACTAAAAGTAGTCTAAAACAAATGTTCTCATTTTAAGAAGAAAGATAAAGAAAACTACTCAGAATTCATGGAGAAAACAAAACTACACTCTTTGAAAGAAGAAATCATTGTCAAATTAACAACAAATCTCAATTAAAATTAAAAGTAGTCTAAAAAAAAAAACTCATCTCAAGTCCTCCACCAAACTCTTAAAGTTCCTTTGATTCTCCTCTCTTTACAATTACTCAAAATAAAATAATAAAAAAGGATAAAATAAAAGTAAATGTGGTGCCTGAAAATTTCTCCGAACTAACCCCCCAAATGAGAACTCTCAAAACTTTCCAATACTTTCATCGCTCATTTCTAAGTCCTCTCTTCTTTCTTTTATAATTTTCCAAAAGGTGCCTTGGTTTCTCTTCAAAATATGTCTAGATTTCAATGTACTTCCCCATGATATGCATCCTTTTGTGATAGTTTTAGTCCATGGTGGTAATAGCCACATATTAAGCCAATGGGTGCCTCAAAAACCTCTTCAAAATTCGTAGAAACCGAATTTACTCATCAAATAACTGCCACTAGCACATAAGCGCGGAGCCTCTGGCGCTTAGGCAAGACTTTCTCTGTTTAACTGGTGCTTAGGCGCCTAAACTCTTTTGCATAATTTTCACCTTTTTGCTATAAATTTGATACTTTTTCACTCCTTTAAGCATTTTTTACTCTTTTTACCCGTTTTTGTAAGAAAAACACAAAAATACCTTCCATTAAAATACAATATCTCAAAAATAGATATAAAAATGTGTCTAAAAACACCATATATTTTAGGTGTATCAGACGGCTGGGCCCCTCCATTTGGTCTTGTTGTACCATCACGTTCTTTCCTTTAAGTGATGCACTATCTTTGGTAGTCAACCTTAGCAGTGAGGGCAGCCCTTCCTTTTCCCGTCAATTGTTGATATTCATTAGTCCCCTCGTAATCTATGCCGACTTAGTTAAATTTCATGTCAAATCTACAGTGTCGCCTTGCAGCACCCTTTCTTAATTTTGTACGAGATTTCAACCATCTTTGAAGGTGAAGATCAGCCTCTGACTTGACATTTCTCTGCAGACAATAGGAAAAATGTCAGTGGGGCTGAAACTTAGCGTGAACAAGAACAAAATAAAGGACTTTTTAAAGGAAATTTTAGTTTATTTTGGTGAAGAGATTGCTTATTTATGTGTGAATTTTTTTTAATTTAGTAGAATATTAATTTTAAAGGTAGAAAGGAGAGAATTTAAAGTGTAATTCTTTTCAAAATTTTTCATTATATTGAGGTTAATTTTGTTACAAAAATTTTCGACCCGGTCATAAACTTTTGGCCACATAGATAACCCCAATATAGTTAAAATTTCAAAATTTCAAATCAAGTGGCGGCGAGCAACATCAGGTTATGTAGTATGTCTTTAGGTATTTTCCGTTGATTGGTAGCATAGGACTTTCACCCCGGAAGTCTACTAACTGGTAGGCTCCTCCTACATAGACTTTTTCAATGAAAAATGCTCCCTCCCAAGTTGGCTAAAATTTTTCACTTATCTTGCGGCGTGCAAGAATGGGTCTTTTGAGCACGAGGATGAGGTCACTAACTTTGAATGTCTTTGGGTAGATGAATTTGTCTTGAGCTTGCACCATCTTTGCCTAGTAAAGTTCCAAATGTTGTTGTGCTTCAAGTCATTTTCCTTCAAGACTCTCTAGTTCTTCAAGTCTGAGTTTTGTACTTTCTTCTGTTGTGAGTTGCTTGGCAACAACAACTCTGAGAGACAACCTTTGAATTTAGAACGGTAGAACGACCCAAGACCCATACACGAGCATGTAGGGTGTACACTGAGTGGGAGACCTGAACGTCGTCTAGTAGGCCTACAAAACTTCTATCAATTTGTTGTGTCAATCCCTTTTGTTTTCAACCAATGTTTTCTTCAAAATCTGTACCAGAGTTTTTTTGAAAGCAATAGCCAATCCATCTGCTCTAGGATAATAAATTGTAGAGTATCTCCAATCTATCCAGTGACTTTTGACAAAATTGATGATTTTGGCACTTTTAAAAGCTGTCCCATTGTCAAAAATTATTCTTCGTGGTACTCCGAAATAGTAGATAATTTGGCTTTTGAAGAACTGAAGAACGTGTTGTGTCGTAACCTTTTGTATCAGCACTGCCCCTGTCCATTTGGAGAAATAATCCTTAGTGACAAGTATAAACTTGTGTCCTTTGGAAGATTGAGGGTCTACTGGACCTATTATGTCCATGCCACAACACTCGAATGGCCATGAAGCAACGGTTGGGTGTAGCACAGTCGGAGTTTGATGCAAAACCACCCCATGCACTTGGCACTAGTGACACTTTCTAGCCATATCCATGCAGTCAGACATCATTGCTGGCCAATAATAACCGAGTTTCTTAATCTTCATTTTCATTTTTGGCCCTGACTGGTGAGCGCCACATAATCTGACATTTACTTCCTTAACAATATTTTGTGTCTCGACTTTGTTTAGAAACCTTAGCCACAATCGGTCGAATGATCTTTTGTAGAGGACATCACCAACTAAGGCATATGACATAGCCCTTTTTGTAATGTAATGTACCTTAGACTTGTCCTATGACAACTTTCAAGTATGCAAATATTCTATTAATGGCTTGCACCAATCTTCATTGATATCAGCAACTGCATTTATCGCTTTCCTTTCTAAGCTTGTGTAGATTGTCGAGGTTGATTTGAGACAAAACTTGTTTTCCTTGTACTGTTATTTTAATGGAATCCTTCAGGGGACACTCCATCTCCTTAGCAAGTTTTGCTAGAGCATCGGCATGGGCGTTATCTCCCCTAAAAATTTAGTAGAAAATCACATAGGGAATCTATTCCAGTAGTTTCATCGTGTACCGATGGTATTCTGCTAATCTTGACTTTAGAATTTTGTCTTGTATGACAATTTATTGAATGACGAGTTGTGAGTCACCATAGATAGAAATGTCTGTTATGCCCATCGAGATTGCCAATTCTAATACAGTTTTTAGGGCTTCGTACTCTGCTTCGTTGTTGGCACATGGCTCTGTCAGGTGCTATGAGAACCTCAGCATACCCTTATCTGGCGAGATAAAGATCAAAATGATCATTGCTTTTCCTAGTATGATTGTGCCTAATCCTTTTTCTTTCCTGGCTGATGAAGCACGATCGAAGTACATTTCCTTGTGTTGTGCGCTGGAGAATTCTATTTGTAGTAGTTTCTCGTCTAGTAACTTGTTATTGAGAGGGGACCTAGTTGACAGTGGGTGTGTAGCGAGAAAGTCTGTTAGAATCTCTCCCTTGATAGGACGGAGGGGAGAAAAAGTTATATCAAATTGCAATAAGATCATTGACCATCTTGCTAGACGTCCGAAGAGTGTTGGCCGGGTCATCGAAGATTATAACAGATTAATTTTTGAAATTACGACAATCCTATGAGAGAGCATGTAATGTCTAAGCTTTTGGGCGAAAAAAATTAAAGCTAGAAAATGCTTCTCGATAGGTGGATACCTTATCTTCATCAGTATCAGATGATAAATCAAATAGTAAAGTGCATTTTCTTTACACTCATCATTGACTTGGGATAAGAGGGCTCTAAGAGAGTCATCTAAGGCCGTGGTATAAAGTATCAACGGTTTCCCTAAGATAGGAACTGCCAAAATAGGAGGTGTCACTAAATATTGTTTAACTTCCTCAAAGGCCCGCTGACAAATCTCTGGGTCAAACAACGCTTTAACCAGAGCTTCTCTCATCTCCCTTGACAGGATCAGAGCGTCGTAGATGCTTAATTGGTCCGGCAGCTTCCTAAGATGAGCTAGCACGTTGTAATCCACTTTATGTGGTCCTCTAATTTTCACTTGGTTGTGTGGTTCTTCCACTGGTGGGGGTGGAGGTAGTTCTTCTCGAGCTACTATTTTTTTCCTTTATCTGTTGGAGCTATTCTTGGGGGTAATGCTCTCCCACTCCTTAAATCTGCTTCTGTAATTTCTTCTTCTTGAGATATCATTGTTGAATCTTCCGATGTTTCTTCATTTTCGGAAAGATATAATTTGATGGCGAGAGGTGCACCGTGGTGCTCGAGGATTGGTTCCTCACTCCTAGGACTTTCATAGCTGGTATCGTTAATGTCTTCTTTGGTCTTGTTAGAGAGTTCATCGGACTCAAGTACTATTTGAGGATCATTTTAAAAATCAAGATCAAGGCTAGATTGGTCATTATTGATTATGTCATAACTAGAAACAGTTAAAACGTAGCCAAAATCATGATCATTATATTCATAAGACCCCAGAGGGACAAAAAGATANGTTTTTAAAAGGTTTGAAATGATTTTAGAACAAGTTTGGATATTTTGGATAAATTCGGTAATTTTGACCAAATTTAGGGTTTCAAGGGTACTTGAGCAATTTGGGGGGCTTTAGGGGAAAAAGGCCAGAGTGAGTATTTTGGGTAAAATTGGAGAACTAACCATCAAAAGTAAGCCATGGACCAATGGAAACCCCATTTGGGTCCCATATGTACTCGTCTTAGCTAAACCCTTGCCTAGGGCTAGTAGGCTTAGGGGACCATCTACATGAGTTTCCCAAAGGATCAAGGGACCAAAGCCAGGAAATGCTGGGTTGAGGGCAGTGAGTGATTGTGAGTGAAGTAAGTGCCTTAGCTCTAAACCAACACCCAATGTCAATCCTAAGGTTAAATATCCCTATAGGAACTCTCCTTGACCTCCCACATAATAACCCCACCTACTACGTGCTAGAGGTTAGGACCAATATATTGAACTTCAAGTTAAGTAAAGAAGAGTTTAGAATTTCTAATGGTGAGTGTACCTTTTTCTAATTCTCTAAGAATAGTCAATAGAAAAGTCCTACGGCTAGACCTTAGGCTACTAAAGAGAAATACTAGATCTCAACCAAAAGTGAGGTCAACAAATGGACCCCCAATAGTTGTGGTGTGTCAGAAAAGCACACCGCGCGTATTGGCGTTGACCGAGAGGATCAACAAAACCAATACAGACTCCCAAGTCAACAGACCTAGAAGAAATGTGTGGAGTTGTGTGTGCTAATTGTCTCTGCTGGGGAATTAGCAGGTAAGTATTTTGATTGAAATCAAGAGGTAAGAACTCTTGTTGGGGATTAGAGAGAGGGGTTTTAATGTTGTCAGATTTCAAGTGTTTTTGAAGGATGGGAATCATCATGTAAGTGTTGATCCCGAAGTGGGAATTTGAGATTTAGGTATCAATTTCATAAGAGAGTCAGAAGTTTGGGACCGACCCTGAAAAATAAGAATCATAATGTTGGCATTGATTCTGAAGTGAGGATTCAAAATTTAGGTAACTTTTTCAAGTGAGAGAGTCAGTAGTTATGGACCGACCTTAAAAGGAGGAAATCAGAAGTTAGGGATTGATTTCAAAGTAATCATTTTAAATTTAGTATTATCTCAAAATAGAGTGTCAGAAGGAAAGTACCGACCTCAAAAGAAATAAATCAGAAGTTAAGGACTGATTTAAAATGAGAATTGACAGTTAAGGGTCAATCTCAAGAGAGAGTATCAGAAGTTAAGGATCGTTCTTGAAAGGTAGTGAATCTGAAGGTAGTGACTGACTCAAAGATGAGAACTGACAGATAAAGGTCAATCTCAAGAGAGAGCGTCAAATGGTAAAGACCTACCTTGAAAGGGGTGAATCAGAAGGTAGTGACTGATCCGAAATGAGAATTGACGGGTAATGGACAACCTCAAGCGCGAGCATCAAAAGGTAAGGGCCAACCTTGAAGGTAATGAATCAGAAGGTAGTGGCTGATTCTAAGATGAGAATTGATAGGTAAGGGTCAATCTCAAGAGAGAGCGTCAGAAGGTAAGGACCGACCTCGAAGGTAATAAAACATAAGGTAGGGACCGATTCTAAATGAGAATTGACAGGTAAGGGTCAACCTCAAGAGAGAGCATTAGAAGGTAAGGACGGACTTTGAAAGCGGTGAATCAGAAGGTAGTGATTGATTTGAAGATAAGAATTGACAGGTAAGTGTCAATCTCAAGAGAGAGCGTCTGAAGGTGAGGACCGACGTCGAAGGTAATGAATCAGAAGGCAGGGACTGATTCTAAATATGAATTGACAGGTAAGGGTCAATCTCAAGAGAGAGCGTCAGATAGGAATAACAAACCTCAAAAGGGGTGAATCAGAAGGTAGTGACTAATTAGAATGAGACTTGACAGGTAAGGGGCAATCTCAAGAGAGAGCATCGGAAGGTAAGGACTGGCCTCAAAAGGGGTGAATCAGAAGGTAGTAACTGATTTGAACTGAAAATTGATAGGTAAGGGTCAATCTGAAGAGAGAGCGTCAGAAGGTAAGGACTGACCTTGAAAAGCGTGAATCAGATGGTAGTGACAGATTCAAAATGAGAATTGATAGGTAAGGGTAAATCTCAAAAAGAGAGAGTGTCGGAAGGTAAGGATCGAATTTGAAAGGGGAGAATCAGAAGGTAGTAACTGATTCGAATAGAGAATTGACATGTAAGGGTCAAGCTCTAGAGAGAGCATCAGAAGGTAAGGACCGATCTCAAAATGGGTTAAACAAAAGGTTGTGACTGATTCAAAGTGAGAATTGACAGGTAAGGGTCAATCTCAAGAGAGAGCATCAGAAGGTAAGAGCCGACCTCAAAAGGGGTGAATCAAAATGTAGTTACTGATTCAAAATGAGAATTGATATTTCTAAATAGTTGGTGGTGTTGAATTCAAAGATATGTGGCATGTAAGAGGTTGACTAATTCAAAGTGAGAATTGACAGGTAAGGGTCAATCTCAAGAGAGAGCGTCGGAAGGTAAGAACCGACCTCGAAAGGGGTGAATCAGAAGGTAGTGACTGCTTTGAAATGAGAATTGATATTTCTAAATAGTTTGTGGTGTTGAATTTAAAGATATGTGGCATGTGAAGAGGTTGACATTTTTTAAGGAAGATATGCATAATTTTGTGGGCTTTTGTGCAAAATGTGCAACTCCGTGGTGATGCAAAAAGTTAATGCAGGCAAAGATAGTCGTGTTGCACGAGCAAAGAGTAAGAAACTCTGAAATGGAAAGAATCCACTCAAAAAATTTGTTTTCTTTTCTCATTATATTTATCACATTTAATTTTCAAAAATATGTTTTTCAAATTTTAATTTTAGTTGGTTGATTTTTCAAAAGAGACTTCTTTTTAATTTAAATTATCATAATTTATATTCTTCTGGTCATTTTTTAATTTAAAAGTTTCTTTTTTATCATTAAGAAATTGTTGTTTTGATCTTCGTTCATTGTAGTTGTGAACCAACGCATGGTTCAATAGCTTTTATCCATCGCACCAAGAAGGGCAAATAAATAATCATGCAAATTTTCTGAAAGAAATTTCATTAATCTACTTCAATAAAATGTTACAGATGAAAAGTAGACCAATGCCTCAAAAAGAGTACAATATGCAAACTGCATGAAGGTACATCTGGAATGTGTCATGTCGAGTACATATCATGGACTGATCATGTCTGATACATATCATATCTCTAATGTAGTAGAGAAGAAAGAGACCTTACGTAGTGAGCTCGTGATCAAGCTGACCTTCTAAGCCACGTTCCAGGACAAGAGTTCCTTTCATGTGTGCCTAGAGGTGCAACCTTCTCATAGCTCATACGACAGCAGTTCTTCGAGTGCAGGCTCCGGCTAAAATTGAAATGGTCTTTTGTTGTTGTCCATCTTTCGGAAAGTCATAGACACCCTATGGCTTTGTACTCCGAGAATGCAGTGCTTAGCGACGTCTGCACTGTTTGCTTTTAGAACAAGCATTGAACCTACTCGTAAGGGAATCTCTTTAGATCCTTGGAACTCATCGGGGCTGATGGCATCAATTTCCTTCCCAAAGAGAATATTGCTTTCACTCATGAATGAGATTGTAAAGAAGGGTCTCACGAAATCATGATGATCAATGTGAGGAATTATGTAGTCCCCCTCGTCATATATGTTGATGATGCAACTGTTTGGAATACAGATGACTGGCAGTACGTTCCATCGCACCATTCGTTTAATCATCCATTTGATCATTGGGGGCAGCAGATCCACTTGATCATACCTGATAATCTCGGGAGGATTTCCTTTCTTGTCATTCATGAAATTGTAGCAACACCCACATTGTATTGTAATCCTTCTCTTTCCTCTGATCCATTTCCTTGGCTCAGAGTAGGTTCTTTCCATGAGCAAGCCTGCTCAACCTCTGTCTCATAAGTTAAAGATGCAATCCAGAATGCTTTGTTCATCTTTTTCTAAAAAGACCCTGATATACAATTCCAGTCCTTCTAATATATTGACGAGTTCTCCACGGACTTCTTTGTAGAACTCAAAGCTTCTTTTGTTAACTTTGCTGATTTTATAATACTCTATTGTGCTGAGGACAGACAGCTAGCACAAGAATTTCCTCATTTCATTGTTGATAGGAATCCAGACTGGTGACTGTATTACCTCTAACGGGATGTATGACTCGGCGTCCATCAGAACATACAACTCAGTATACCAGGGGTCATATTACTTTGTACCCATTATGACGTATACCCCTTCCATCTGGTAATTGCCGGTCTGAGATTGATCTTCATTAGAGGCATATTCTTCAAGAGTGCTAAAATGCTCCAAGTGCGGGTCATTGCAGTCAGGACATTCGACAAAAGCTTCTTTAACTGATGCTTGTGGCGGTATTTCAATGTTGCAAGTAGGGTAACCCGTGCAAAGGTCATCTAAGGCTAGTGGTACTTCTGGCTCTTGAACATACCCATGCTCCTCATCTATGGTGGGCAGGCTGGAAGAGGTTTCCCTCATATCCAGATTATAGATGTGTCCCTCTAGAATGGGGACTAGTTGGTTTTCTATTTATTGTTGACGTCTCTTTTCTTCTCTCAAGAGAGATCTGTGCTTACGATGGTTGGCATTTCTTTGTTGAGTCCTCCGTAAAGAAGCGAACGGTATCCTACAGTTGTTAGCAGCAACCATGTTTCCGGCCAGAGTGGCTACCATGGATGGTAGATGGCTGGTTCCTTCCATGGGAATTTTTTTTTTTTATCACATCTTTCCTCTTCAGTGAGGGATTACTTTTGGATCTGAATTTCAGAAGTGAGGGCAGTCCCTCCTTTTCTTGTTCGCCGACTACATCCGTTAGACGACCTTTGTAGCTCATGTCAATTTCTTTAAACTTCATGTTGAAGTCAATAATGCCACCTTGTGATGTCATCTCCTCATTAAGCGCGAGGTTCCAACCATCCTTGTATACAACGATCAGCTTCTGACCTGACATTTTTTTGCAGACAATAAAAAATACATCAGTGAGCTGAAACTTAGCATGAACAAGAACAAAATAGAGTTTTTAGTTAGCGAAAATTTTAATTTATTTTGGTAAAGAAGTTATTTATTTATGTATTTATTTTGTTTAATTTAGTAGAATATTAAATTTAAACTTAAAGGTAGAAAAGAGAATTGCAGTGTGTAATTTTCCAAATTCTTCATTAAATTGAGGTTAATTACAAAATTTTTGGACCCGATTACAGACTTTTGGCCACAAAGATAACCCCAAGAACAATCAAAATCTTACAATTTTCAAATCAAGCAGCGATAAGCAACATCAGGTTGCATAGTATGTTTTCTGGTATCGTCCGTTGATTGGCAGCATGGGCCTTTCACCACGAAAATTTATTAATTGGTAAGCTCCTCCAGTGTACACCTTTTCAACAAAAAATGTTCCCTTCCAAGTTGATTCGAATTTTCCACCTATCTTGCGGAATGCAAGAATACGACTTTTAAGTACAAGGACGAGGTCACCAACTTTAAATGTCCTTGGGCAGACCAATTTATCGTGAGCTTGTACGATCTTTGCTTGATAAAGCTCTAAAGGTTGATGTGCTTCAAGCCATTTTCCTTCAAGCTTCTCTAGTTTTTCAAGTCTAAGCTTTGCACTTTCCTCCGTCGTAAGTTGATTAGTGACTGCGACTCTGAGAGACGGCAGCAAAATTTCTAGTAGTAGTACGGCTTCAGACCCGTACATAACCATGTAAGGTGTACACTGAGTAGGAGTCCTGAATGTTGTCTGGTGGGCTCATAAAGCTTCTAGCATTTTTTTGTGCCAATCTCTTTTATTTTCATCGAATGTTTTCTTTAAAATCTGTGTCAATGTCTCGTTGAAGGCCTCATCCAATCCATTTGCTATGGGATAGTAAATTGCAGAGTATCTTTAAACTATTCTGTCTCGTTTGACAAAGTTGTTGATTTTTGCACTTTTGAATGTCGTCCCATTATCGGAGATTACTCTGTACGGTACACCGAAGCAGTAGACGATTTGGCTTCTAAGGAATTGGAAGACATGCTTTGTTGTAACCTCTCGTAGCGGTACTGCCTCTACCCATTTAGAGAAGTAGTCGGTAGTGGCGAGAATAAATTTGTGTTCTTTAGAAGATGAAGGGTCTATCGGATCTATTATGTTCATGCCCCAACACTCGAATGGACACGAAGCAACAGTTTTGTGTAAACATTCAGAGGTTGGTGTAAGATCACCCCCATGGACTTGGCATTAGTGACATTTTCTGGCTATCTTCATGCAATCGGACATCATTGCTGGCCAATAATATCTGAGTCTTTTGAACTTCATTTTCATCTTTGGCCCGGACTGGTGAGTGCCACACAATCCGACATGTACTTCTTTGATAATATTTTGTGCCTCTACTCTGCTTAAGTATCGTACCCACATCTGATCGAACGATCTTCTGTAGAAGACATCACCTACTAGAGCATACGACATAGCCCTATTTGTGATGTGATGTGCTTCAGACTTATCTTCTGGTATCTTTCCAGTTTGTAACATTTGATCAATAGTTTACACCAATCCTCATTGATATTTGCAACCGCAATCGTTGTTTTCTCTTTTTCGAGCTTTTATAGAGTGTTGAGGTCAATTTGAGACAGAACTGGAGAATTCCATTGTAGTACTTGTTCATCTGGTAGTTTATCGTTGAGAGGGGACCCAGCTGACAGTGGATGTGCAGCGAGAAAGTTAACTAGAATTTGTCCTTTGATAGCATAGAGGGAACAAAAGTTATATTAAATTGTAATAGAATCATTGACCACCTTGCTAGACGCGCAGTGAGTACTGGTCGAGTCATCAAATATTACAATGGATTAACTCTTAAGATTAGGGAAATTTTATGAGAGAGCATGTAATGTTTAAGCTTTTGGGCGATAAAAGTTAGTGTCAGACAATGCTTCTCAATAGGTGGATACCTCATCTCCATCAGTAGTAGATGACGACTTAAGTTGTAGAGTGCGTTTTCTTTACCCTCATCATTGAATTGGGCTAAGAGGGCTCCAAGAGAGTCATCTAAGGCCGCAGTATAAAGTATTAAAGGTTTCTCTGGGATGAAGGCTGCCAAAATAGGAGGTGTCATTAAATATTATTTAACGTCGAAGGCCTGCTGGCATTACTCTTTCCAAATGAATTTGAAATCCTTTTTAATTAATCTCGAGAAGGGCTGACACCTATTTAAGAGATTAGAGATAAAGCGTCTCAGATATGCCAATTTCCCTTGAATGGAACGTAGTTGTATCAAAGTTTTAGGAGGAGCCATTTCCAAGATGGCTTTAATATTCTTTAGGTCGATCTTGATTCCACGATGACGGATAATGAATCCTAAACATTTCTCAGAGGTAACACCAGAGGCGCATTTTAAGGGATTATCATCATAACCATTCAAACACTGTCCTCAAATTGCACAAATGGTCTATTTTTCATTTTCTTTTGATGACCAAATCATCCACGTAGTATTCTACTAGATTGTGAATGAGGTCATCAAAAGTTTTCATCATTGCACGTTGATATGTAGCTCCAGCGTTCTTAAATCCAAATGGCATCACTATGTAGCAGAAAATTCTGATAGGCATTCTGAAGGCTGTATGTGCTGCATCCTTGGGAACCATCTTGATTTGGGTATCCATGAAGGAGAAAATTTCGTGTGTAGAAGCGATATCCACTATCATTTCTGGTATTTGTAGCGGAAACTTGTCTTTTGGACATGTTTATTTAGATCTCTAGATCAACACAAACGCGTATCTGTTCATTTTACTTCTTGACTGGAACAATGTTAGCTAACCATGTGGGGTACTGCTCTTCCCGCACAAAGTTAGCATCTATTAATTTTTTCACCTCGACTATGACTTGTTGTTTTATTTCAACGTGCATTTGTCTGGGGGCTTGTTTTACATGAGTCATATCTTTGTCCACCCCAAGTTTATGAACTGCTACTTCTGCTAACAATCCTGACATTTCATCATAACTCCAGGTGAAGCAATCTTTGAATTATCTTACCAATTTGATCAATTCTGAAGATTCTTCATCTTTGAGTAAAGAACTTATAAAGGTAGGTCAGGGTTGTTATTCAGTCCCGAGGTTAATTTCCCTTAACTCCTCGACAGTTGACTTGATTTCCTCCTCAAATTCTGGCGGAGCGTCTTCTATTGATTGATCATTAGAGTCATCCTCAATATCGAGGCAATCCTCTCCTAATTTACTAGTAACAACCATGCAAAATTTTGAATCATTGACTGGTCCCACTGTACCAAATCTAATACTCTCTTTTGAGTTTGGAGTTCAACGTTTAACACTCCATAATTTTTCAAAAAGTTATAGTTTACCTTTTGGCATTTGTTTTGGAAATGTCCATGTTGAATTAATATTTGTACATAAAGTGAAAAGTAATTAAAGAGCAATTCCATTAATTTGTTAGCATCATCATCCAAATTTACATGATTTTCAAGATTAGTAGAGGTAGAAGAACGTTAAATTTGATTGGCTTTGAACCAACACTATGGAGTTCTTTGACCTC
Source organism: Phalaenopsis hybrid cultivar (assembly GCA_002079205.1). Classification (NCBI taxonomy): domain Eukaryota; kingdom Viridiplantae; phylum Streptophyta; class Magnoliopsida; order Asparagales; family Orchidaceae; genus Phalaenopsis; species Phalaenopsis hybrid cultivar. Next base: position 52,378 of record JXCR01146631.1, read on the forward strand.
TAAACTCTCGACCTTTTGAGGAAGGATTGGAGTAAGGGCCATAGTATTCACATAGTGGTTTATCATATCATACATTATTTCATATTCACTTTTCTTTGTATCTTCTAATGATATCTTGTACTGAGGTTTCTTCTATTTTTTCATCATTATTTCATCTTTAAAACTATCTTCATCACCGATGATGATGGTTGGCCTAGACCATCCAACGAATAAGTTGTTCTTGCACGTCCACATCCCCGGCCTCAACCTCGGGTGCACGAACTAAAAGAACCTCCATGAACTTGTTGCAGAAGAGTGGTAGAAGATCACTGAAGCGGAGTTGAATGGCTTTTCCATTGTACTTCTTCTAGACTTTTACTTTTATTTGTTGCAATTTTGCGTGAGAAGACAGTTTTCTTTGGAGGCACGTAGTAGGCAGCATCTTCATGAATGCCAACTTCATGAACTAAAAATAGTTGTAAATCTCCTTTAACGCAATGTTCTTGTCCTTGTTTGTAGTAATTAATGCATTGGTGTAGAGAAGATGGAACCATCTTGTGTTCATGAATCCACGGTCGACCAAGTAGACAATTGAAAGAGGTCTCGGCGTTGATGATATAAAACTTGATGGTTATTGCTAGTTCTCCAATCTTCATAAATAATGTAATCGATCCAAGGGCTCACTCTCCCTTTTGGTTGAATCCTCTTAGCATCATTTTAACGGATGTAAGCTCTTGAGCTTCGATGTCCAAATAAGTCAATGTCCGTAGACTCATCAAGTTGAAATATGCTATAGGATCTACTAAAACTATAGATAACGCAAATCTGTCGATGTTGATGGAGATGTAGAGTGGTCATTTGTGGTCGGCGGTATTGAGCAGCAATTCTTCATTTGTGAAGGTCACCCCAGGTTGTTCTTTCAACGAGCAAACTTCATCTGATGATGTGCTGGCCAACTGATCTAAGTATATCTCTAGATCGAGAAAAGCTGTGACCAAAGCTTCTCTCATCTCCTTTGACAGGATCAGAGCATCATAAATGCTTATTCGGGCCGACAACTTCCTAAGATGAGCTAGCACAATCTAATCCAATTTGTATGGTCCTCCAATTTTCTCTTGGTTATGTGTTTCTTCCACCGGTGGAGGTAGAGGTAGTTCTTCTCAAGTTACTATCTGTTTTCCTTTATTTGTAGGAGCTATTCTTGGTGGTGATACTTTTGCGCTCCTTAAGTTCACTTTTCTAATTTCTTCTTCTTGAGATATCTTCGTTGAACCTTACGGTGTTTCTTCTTTGTTGGAAAGATCTAATTTGAGGGCGAGTGGTGTGCCGTGGTGTTCGAGGATTGGCTCCTCGCTACAGATGTTGTCGTAAGCGGTATCATTGATGTGTTCTTTGATATTTTGAACTTGTTCATCGAACTCAAGTACAATTTAAGGATCATTTTAAGAACCAAGATCAAAGTTACATTGGTCATAATCGATTACGACATCACTAGAAACAGTTAAAACGTAGCCAAAATCATGATCATTATATTCATAAGACCCCAGAGGGACAAAAAGATAATCATACAAAGTTAGGGGTTAGAGGATTTTTTTTCCCGAATCAGAGATAACCAATTTAGTAGAGACGGTCCGTATCCTACCCCCTGTGGTATCAATCTTTGTAGTGGTAGTGTTCTTTTTCTTTGTCTTTGACGATGATGGCTCTTATGGAGAAATCTTCATCTCGAGTTTGGCCGGTTAAAGATTCTGACCAGAAGCTTGCTTTGATGCAATCTGGATTTGATTCAATATTTTCTTGGTTGATTTGCTCCAAACTTCATTCAATTCATCCTTTTTGGTCTGTGTGGGAGAATGCTTTGTTGAATCCTAGATTTGATTTAGGACCCTCTTGAGCTTGTCCCAAGTCGTACACCATCCCTCTTTTTCAGTATATGAATCAATCAGAGAAATTGGCTCGGCCGAAATCATATTTATGGAACCTTTTTAGTTTCCCTTAAATATTCTTTCAGAATTGTTATATTTCCATCTTTGAGATTTTTCTCGAGCCAATCCTTAAAGATGAAACACTCTTCTATAGTGTGCCCCAGCAATCTGTGGTATGGGCAATATATTGGTTCATCCTTTTTGTCAACTTCTTCGTGCTTCTTTGGATCTGGTGTCTGAACTCAGGCTTCTTCATCAGACTTCTGAACATTTTAGACTCGGCTTCATCTTTGAAAGAATACATCATTTTCTATCATTCTGCCAGAGATATTCTCTTAGTCCTAGTTTGAGGTGATCCTACCTGAGGCAGTCGCTGGCTAGACTAGCTATTACGTTTCTGAGCTTGCTGTGATGAGGATTGGCGAGGATTTTCTGCATATATCTACATTGGTATTTTCCCTTGTCGACAATCACTACTGTTCCCAACTTCTTTTCAAACACTCTGGTTGCAATGGACTTCTCGTGCAAATCTATATGTTTGATTTCTTCTTGAAGACTGCTGGCTTTACTGAATAGCTTCTCGTAGGATTTGATTGAGAGTCCTGATCCCTACATACCTAATGCTTATGCACAGTATAACAATAGTTCTGATGGTATTTTTCACTTATGTTTCCTTATTTTGCAANGCTCTGTGCTATCAATCTTTCTGGTACTATTCTTCTTTTTCTTTGAATTTGATGACGACGGATCTTGCGATAAAATCTTCATCTCGGTCTGGCAAGTTGAAGACTTTGGCGGTAGTTTTACGCTTTGAAGCGTTCTAGATTTGATTTAACATCTTCTTGGATGATTTACTCCAAATTGTATCCCATCCATTTCTTTCAGAGTGTGTAGAAGAATTTTTTGATGTAACCTGAATTTTAATTAGGACCATTTTAAGTTTTTTCCAAGTTGTACTCCATCCATCTTTTCCAGCATAAGGATGAATCAGAAAGATTGGCTCGGTCGACATTTTATTTATGGAACCTTTTTCAGGCTCTTTAAAATACTCTTTTGGGATCATCATATTTACTTCTTTGAGATTTTTCTCGAGCCAATCCATAAAAATGAAACATTCTTCTATAGTGCACCCCAAGAATCTGTGATATGGGCTATAATTTGGTTGATCTTTCTTATCGATCTCTTCGAGTTTCTTTGGGTCTGGTAGCTTGAACTCAGGCTTCTTCATCAGACTTCTGAACATCTTAGATACAACTTTATCTTTGAAAGAGTACATCATTTTTTGTCATTCTGCCAGAGATATTATTTTATTATGAGGTGATCGTCACTAACGCGGTCGCTGGTTAGATTAGCTATTCTGTTTCGGAGCCTGCTGTGACGAAGATTCACGAATTTCTGCATTTATCTTTATCGATTGTTTTTCTTTTATCAACAGTTGCGACTGGTCCAGATTTCTTTTCAAACACTCTGGTTGTTTTGAATTTCTCATGAGAATCCATTTGTTTGATTTCTTCCTGAAGACTGCTAGCCTTGCTGAGTAGCTTCTCGATGGATTTGATGGTGAGTCCCTTGAGTATGAAAGCTACTGGTCCATGAATGCTTTTGAGTAGGATCTCAATCACATGATCTTCCTGTAGCTAAGGTTTGCACTTCATGCTAAGGTTTCTCCACCTGAAAATGTAATTAACTAAAGTCTCGTTAGGCTTTTGTTTCACCATCATGAGTTCCCCTATGAAAACATGATGTTGCGCTCCGGCGAATCTCTTTATAAATAATTGCTCCAACTCTGAGAACATCTTAACCGATCTGTTAGGCAAATCAACATACCGATCGAAAGCAACTCTTGACAGGCTGCTAACGAACTGTTCATAGAGTAAAGCTTCGTTAGTTCTTATATTGCCACAACTGGGTCGAAAATGTGCTATGTTTTGTCTGGGATTTCCAGTTCCATCAAATATTTTAAAGTTAGGGGCAACGAAACCCTTGGGGAAGGGTACAATATTGACAGTGACTTTATATATGTTAAAAAATATAAGAATCTGATACTGCTGCTAGAAGATTTAAATCCCCAACAATGGTGCCAAAAACTTGACAATAGTTATAGATTTGATAAAGATGTGTATAAAATATTCAATAATGGCAAAGTCACACTTATCAACGCAAGTGTACATATCGCTCAAGTAATATAGGGCCTTAATGGAGTTCTGGATATCGATACCACAGGGAGTAATATTAGAGGCTACAAACTTAATATTTAGAACATCAATACTTAATCACAACAACATAGTTCAAATTGCATATTTGTCATTAATAGGCAATTAAAATAAAATTGTACTTTTAATAAACTCTCAATCAACTAATTCTACTAATAAAGTTTCTAATGTGAAGTTCAATATATAAGAAAGCATCATTCTCCTTTATCAAGAAGTTTAAGTGAATGGATAAATTGAATTGGTTCAATTTGTATTGTGTCAAATAGGAGCATACTTATTCTTTACCCTTTGGACCAGGCATAAAGAACATTGACTAATCCTATGCTTAGTTACAGAATCTTCAGCTAGGCTGAGAGGATATCGGCTCTCACTTTGGAGCTCCCACGTTCCCCTCGCCTGAGGGCTAACATCTACACTTCAGTACCCAAATGATAGGACCGAATTGGGGATTTTAGTTTGTCACTCTAAAATCTCCAATTCTATGGCCGATAATTTTTATTTCCCTATTTATTTGCACCCAACTTTTAAGGACTTTGACCTCCCTAAAGCCTCATGTTAGTTGTAAAACTCAACATATTTTAACACATCAATTGGCTAGATTGAAAGTAGATTAAGACTAAAGTGAAAAGATCATCGCAACTTCTTTAACATTCTTATGGCACAACTGATTCAAATAACAATTTCACAAAATCTCAAGATAAGAAGAAAGATAGAGAAAACTACTCAGAACTCATGGAGAAGATACGACAAAACTTGGATTTCTTATATATAAGCAAAGTCATACAAACTACAATAAGTAAACACAACTTATCTTGAGTTCCTACCCAAGTAACCCCTCGATGTTCCTCTGAATCTCTTCCTTTCTTTACTGCACATAAAATTCTCATTTGAAGCGGCAAGGAGGAAGAAATCTCTCACTTTCCTTCTACTCTTACAATCTCTTGAGAAATTCCTCACAATACCTAACCCTAAATTACACTCCCCTTGACACCCGTAGACCTCTTGACACTCTCTGGACACTCTGGACTCCCTATTTTTGGCCTCCAAAATGTTTCTCTTAAAGTTGTTGAAGAGTTTTCAAGAGTTGCCTAAGCGTCCCTTAAAAAATCGTCCACATTCAATGCATCTATTGTGAGAAACGTCATTCTCTCTGTCAGTGGTCTCGATGGCACTATCGGCCCGCCTTCTAGAATATTTATTTTTGGAGGTGTCGATGGCAGCTTCGGCGCCCAAAATCAAATCTTCATATTTTGGTCCTTTTTGCTCCAAATTTGCTCCTTTTTACATCTTTTTGCTCCAATGATTATAATTCAACATACCTGCAACAAAACATCAAAAATACCCATCTTTAAAATGCAATATCATCAAAAATCAGTGTAAAATAGGTATGAAAATCTCAAAACATTTTTCTCTGGTCAAAATCCCCCAAACTTAACTATTACTTGTCCTTAAGTAATTTTAGTACTACATAAAAGTTATGATCTACTGTGATAAAGTTTTAATTCAGAAATACTATAAGTTTGATTTAAGTAAATACCATAGTAAGATTTTTAGAAAAATTTCAAGTAATTAAATTAACTCTGTAGGTACAAGACTATCTAGTCATCAAGTTTAAGAGTTCTACTTTTCTATTCATTTAAAGAATAACTATATGTTGTAATATCAACTCACTTAGAATATTCAAATGATAGGAACTTCATGAGAACACTACTAGTAAAGATACTATTCCATAAAATTAAGATCCATAAATGTATTTAGGTTTTCCCTTTAGGTAGGTCCAAGTGAAGCCAATTTTTTATTAGTTATCTCCTCATGCTTCTCCTCACTTATATACATATATATATATATATATATATATATATATATATATATATATATATATATTAGAAAAAAGGAGTGACAGAGACTCCCTACATGTTAAACTGAAAGTAGGTTACAAAGCATATAGGGCTTGGTTCACAAAAAAAAGAAAACCTTGGTCCACCCAAACAAAAAGGGGGGGGGGCAAGGGCTCTCAAGTGGAAAAAAAATCCATTGTAACCTGTCAAACAAAACCTTTCCCCATTCAATAGGGCTGAAAAGAAGAAAAGGAGAATAACATTACAAAACAGTAAGGACTCAAGAAAACAAAAACCCTCCCTAAATTGGATGGTTAGGATAAAATCATCCCCCTTCTAATATAAGGCAGATATGAGAGAGATCTGCCTTAATCAATCAAGCCAGCTCCACAGGAGGGGTAGTATTGACTTTAGGCAACATAGACAAAGAACCTTGATGGGCAAGCCAATTGGCACATCTGTTACCCTCCCTGAAAATATGCTTCCAGGTAATCTGAAGGTTGTGAGTGTGCTTCATGTGAGTAATTTTCTTAACAACATGTTGAAGAAACCAAGGTGGGGAGATGTTATCTTTTAAGAGCTGGAATAGCCATAAGGAGTCTATTTACATAATTAGTAGGTTCTATCTGATAACAATAACTGTTTGGAGAGCCCATACCACAGCTAAGGCTTTAGCATGCAAAGCATTGAGAGCATCAGTGGGAGATTGGAAAAATAGTAGGCATTCCCCATCATTATTTCTGAAAATCCCCCCAATACCAGTAGTGTTTCTTCTATAACTTCCATCAGTATTGATTTTGATCCAAGAGTAAGAAGGTTTCCTCCAATAGAACAACAAAAATTTTGATTTGGCAAAAGAGACTTGAGTATCAAAGATTTGGGAGCACCCAAGAACTTTAATCTTATACCCCACGAGATTGATTATCTTAAGAGTATATGACAAACAGTTAGTAACATTTTGTGTAGCATTTTGGGTTTTCCCCTCTTATTTACTACTATTTCTTGCCATCTAGATGAACCAGGTAGTAATAAAGGAGATTATTTCAGCATGGTTCTCTTTCCAAACCATCCAGCAGTCAAGGAAGTTTCCAAAATACAGTAAATGGGAAGGGAAATTCAGATTAGCAGCTACCTGTGTCCAAACCCCTTGAGCAATAAGACAAAAGAAAAACACATGATTTAAGGATTTTTCTTGTTGGCAACAGAAAGTACATCTCGAAGGTCATTTTGGACCCTTGAGTTTGAGTATATCATCAGTGGGAATAATAGTTTGAAAACATCTCCAGGTGAAGAAGGACATAGAGGGGCTGAGGTATTTCACCCACATGGAAGTACCGCAATCCTTAAGGTGCCAATTGTATAATTGGCAAAATGCAAATTTGGTAAGAGAAGTATGAGGAGGGTTTTTAGTCACAATTTTATTTGGTTTCTGTGGAGTGACTGGGACCCTAAGAATTTGATACACTTGTTCAGGATTCACCATAGAGGCCAACATGTCTCTATTCCAATGATGATTATTACAGTAAAGGTGAATGGGGGTGTTGGTAGTTGAGTCCAAAGGGGTTGATGGTTCCAATTTACCCTCAAGAAGCTAGTTATCTAACCAAAAATCAACTTTTCCCTCTCCCACATCCCAGATAAAAAGATCTTCAGGCACACATCTAATATGCAGGAGCTCAGTCCAAATTCTAGAGTCCCAAGATTTTCTACAAATGATTGTTGGATGGGAGTGTTTGTAGTATTTTAATTTCATATAGTAAGCCCACAAAGACTTATGTTCTCTAAATTTAATCCAGAGCTGACAATAGAAGATTTCATGAAGCTGTTGGAAAGACTTCTTGCCAAGTCCCCCTGCTGCAAGAGGCAGGCAAAACTTATCCCAACTAAACCAGTGAGGTTGTTTATGATTGCGTTCCCATAGGAATTTATTCAGCATCACCTCCAAAGTTATTTGTGTGCCTTTTTTCATTTTCAAAATTTGCAAGATATACATAGAGAAAGAAGCCAGGACACTTTTAATTAAGGTTAACCTTCCCCCCTGTGACAAATAAGAATTAGTCCAGCAAGAGATTTGTTTGGAAAATTTAGAAACCACCTCATCAAATTGAGTTTGCTTTTTCCTGCTTTTAATCAATTGTACCCCTAGATAAACCAAGGAGCTGGTAGCAGATTTAAAACCAGTGAAATCCTTAATCTAGTTTTTGGCAGCAACATTGAGCTTATTGCTAAAGATAAGTTGACTTTTCTTTGACTTAAAGGAGAGACCAGAGATCTGTTGGAACAAGTTTAGCAAACTTACCACCTTCTTCACTGCTGGTTTTGAGGCCTTAGAAAATAAATTGAAGTCATCATCATAACATAAATGGCTTATGGAAAAATTTGCTTTATTAGAAAATCTGTGATGTTCTCTTTCAAAAAAAATTATGGTTAAGAAGCCTAGATAAGTAGTCCAAAACCAAAATAAAAATGTATGGAGAGAGGGGGTCCCCTTGTTTGATTCTCCTAGTGGCCTGGAAATGTCCTTGAGAATTCCCATTAGTAAGAATGGTATAAAAGTTATTTTTAAGCCACCTGTGAATGATTTGGCAGAAAGAGTTTTGAAACCCCCTAGCTTTAAGAACCTCTAAGATAAAATTCCAATTGATGGTATCATAAGCTTTAGGGATGTCCAGCTTATATATGAGATTGCCCCCCTACAAGGTTTTTCAATGTCCAGAAAGAGTTCTTGTGTAAGTAATACATTATCAGTGATATGTCTTCCTTTAACAAAAGCAGACTGATTAGGAGAAATCATCCAAGATAAGTGTGGTTTTAATCTAAAAACCAAAAGCTTGCTAATGAGCTTAGACAACACAGTGGTAAGAGAGATGGGTCTAAAGTGATCCCAATTAGATTTTTGGTCACCCTTAGGCATTAAAGTGATGGTGGTTTGAGCAAAGTAATGTGGCATATCCTTCCCCCTGAAGAAGGCCTGGACAGCTTCCACAACATCATCTCTTACCACCTCCAAAGTTTTTATGTAGAAAGTAGAAGTAAAACCATCTGCACCTGCCAGTTTGTCACCATCAATAGAGCATAATACTTTCCAAATTTCTTCTTCAATAGGAATAGATGTTTAATCCAGACAATGAATATTAGAGAATTTGTCGTTCAATAGGCTAGGATCAAAGTTCAGTAGGGTAGCCTCCTAAGGTTCAGACAACAGATTTTTAAAGTGATCTATAGTATCTCTGTGAATTATATCAGTACCTTGGATCCAAATGCCATTGTGATTTTTAATCTTCAAGATGGTGTTGGAGTGTCTTCTTTATTTAATACAGGCTTGGTAAAACATTGTATTCCTATCCCCATCAACAAATTTTTTGATGGCTGCCTTTTATTTATAGAAATCCTCCTCCCACTGAATAGCTTGAGGCAAATTAGCATTAGCTAATATCAAGTTTTCTTCATCAGAGAGTCCCATCTGAAAGTTTAATTCAGTCTGTTTCACATTAGCTTCAGCCTCTTCAACTTTTGCTGTAAGGTTTCCAAACCAGTTCTAGTTCCAGGCTTTCAGCAATTGAGCCACTTTTACTTCATTTGCCATAATTTAATTCGAGGGAAGGATGAAATAGGTAGCCAGACAGATTTAACAAAGGATAGGAATTCAGGATGTTCCACCCATACATTAAAAAATCTAAATCTTGGTAAGGGGGAAATAGTGTTAGGGGATATAGAGATCAGCAAAGGCCTATGATCATAACAAGTGTAAGGAAGATGGGAAATAGTAGTCATAAAGTTGGTATCCAGCCAATCTTGATTGACTAGGAACCTATCAATTCTCTCAAAAAGTTTTCATCTTCTCCAAGTGTCAAGAGGCCCCTAATGTGGAAGTTCAGCAAGGTTAGTGTTCCTGATGTTCTAAGTAAAGAGTAACATTTGTGCAATATCCACAGTTTTCCCTCCCCATTTTTCATTCAATCTAGCAATGTTGTTAAAGTCTCCACCAATGATCCAAGGACCATTAATAGAGGATTTAAGGTGCTTAATTTGCTGCCATAAAATAGCTTTATCACTGACAGAACTCCCAGCATAAATGAAGGTAGCCTCAACATGAAGGAAATGCCATAGAAGCTGAATATGAAGAAATTGAGGTTGATCATCCAAGATCTGAACATTCAGATTCCTTCTATAGAAAAACCAAATTTTATTCTTGATATTGTAATTGCAATTGAAACTTGGGAAGTGCTTTCTAAATCTGTAAGGGGTGCAGTGGACTAATTATTCAAAAATAGTAAAACACAATAACCTGTGCTTCCATAACAACTGTTTAATTCTGATCAATGATTTATGATCTGAGATCCCCCTGATGTTCCAGCACATCAAATTAATCATCTGATAGATAAGGGAAGTGGAAACCAAAGGACTGCTATCTTAACATCCCAGAAAATGACCAAATACATGCTGAGATGAGACAAAGGAAGAAACCAAGAAGGCTCCCATATCTTTCAAGAAATGGGTTAGAGGGCAGCAGGCAGGGATCTACCATCACCCAAAGGCCAGATAGACCCATTCTAAAAAAACTACAACAATCACAATAACCCAAAGCCATGTCAAGTGACTGGCTGAAATGAAACAAAATTAAGGGAAAAAAACATTCTTCCATATCTTCTTAGATAGAGGATATAGAAAGGTTGATAGAAGTCTGCCACCACCCAAAAGCCATAGAGATCCATTCTCAACATAAGATAACTGAAACTAAGTAAGAAAATTAAAAGTTTGCTAATAGACATAAACTGGCCAAAGGCCAACAACCAAATAAGAGAGAATTTAAACATTTTGAGGGTAAATATAAAGTGAGCGTTGTGATTTAGATCTGGTTATCGCTCTAGAGGGCCCAGGAGAAGATCCAACCTTCAGAGTATTGCTAATGGAAGTTGCCTCTCTTTGTAATCTTTGAGATTCTGTGGTTTGTTTTTTCTTTCTCTTAGAGGTATGCATAACCCAGCCCTCCCCCAAAAGGTGGTTCAAATCAATAACCTTCTTTCCTTTAAGCACATATTGTGTCTCCAATTGTTGTTCTAGGAGTATATATATATATATATATATATATATATATATATATATATATATATATATATATATATATATATATATATATATATATATATATATATATATATATAT
>JXCR01146631.1:64181-106022 GCA_002079205.1 Phalaenopsis hybrid cultivar
TATATATATATATATATATGTATGTATGTATGTATATATGTATATATATATATATATATATATATATGTATGTATATATGTATGTATATTTTATTTGGATTGCTTTCAATCATATATATTTTTCTTTTTTTTTCAGGGATTGTTGTCAATCCTCTCTTTTTCTTTTTTAAGTGAAGATTACTATATTTGGATAGCCTTTATTATCTTTGAACTTCACTTTTCTTTCCCTAAATTTGAAACTCAAAGCATTCCTTTGCCTTATAAGTAACATAGCCTTTACATCATTGAGCCGCAATCTTTTCTTCTCAAATGAATTTCCAGATTCTTAATACTTCAATGAACTTCACCTTTCTTTCCCTAAATTTGAAACTCAAAGCATTCCTTTACCTTATAAATATTTCAAGTTTTTACATCATTGAGCCCCAATCTTTTCTTCTCAAATGAATTTCCAGACTCTTAATACTTCCACTTTTCTTTCCCTAAATTTGAAACTCAAAGCATTTCTTTACCTTATAAATATTTCATAGTTTACATCATTGAGCCCCAATCTTTTCTTCTCAAATGTATTTCTATGTTTCTTAATATTTCAAAATATAGTTTTTCTTACTTTAAATAGTTAACTATAATCTTATTCTCTAATACTGAATATCTTAATCTAAAAAATTAATTTTTCTTACAAAATTATTCCTTTAAATCTACCATAATATCTAAATATCCACAAATTATAGTTATCTGAATTAAATTCACTACAAAAAATCATATTAATAGTTTTTGAAAATATTTAAATTGAGAACATATAATAGTTAATCTTTTTCTTATCTTCCCCAAACTTAAATTTTTCAATATGGAATGATACAGGTGGAAAGAAAAATTTTAAATATAAATCATACCTCAGTACTTTAGGTCATCATTCTGGAATTTCTACAGTTTCTTCTCAAAATTTTACTTCAATTGGTCCGCAATATTAGGAGCTTTTTATACATATAAATCATTAGAGAAGTTGTTGGGTAATGAAATGTTGAAATAAGTACAAAAATAAACATTATACAAAAATAATATTTCACTAATACATCACATTACAATTTTACAAAATACTAATCAAAGTCTATTATGACTACAAATGCAACTTTTAAACTACAACACTAAACACTTATGCGAACATAAAATAAAATAGACAATAAAGTGAAAGTACAAAAAACATACATCTATCTCTCACAAAATCACAAAACAAACGTACATCAATCACTATAATATATCAAAATCCCATACTATATCCTCGTCTCCCTAGTCAGTAGGTGGATTAGGCTAAGACTGAGTATAACGAGGGCATTAAGGAAAAGTAACATTAGGCTCACCTCTGTAGTGTCGGGCCTGAGTGTCGTAGTAAGTTATCTCAAACTCAGAATGCCTCAGTAGATACGCACTATCATGATCATGTATATGTTCTAATCCCCCAATTCTTTCATTTATTTTCTCTATACTTTTTCGCTGCAAGGTTAACTCATTCATTAAATTGTGAAGGGTAGGGGAACTAGAGGAGGGAAGGTCATAACTAATAGAGGGGATATCTCTACTAGTAGAAGGTTCTTTACTCATACTCCTAGATCTCCATGCTTCATGGGATTCATAAGTCTTTAAATTAGCTTTACTAATGGGTTTCATAAGGTAAACCCATTCTTCATCATCTCCAACTTCAACTCCAGAAAGTTGGCAAAGTGCATAAATGAGGCCAGGATGTCCCAGACCTCCACTTGATTCACTCCTTGTCGTGGTCAAAATATTCTTATAAATAATTCTTCCCACATTTATAGTCTGATTATTCTGAATACAGAAATTCAAAAAAGCTCTATCTCTTATTACCTCACTATGGTGATATGTTGGTAACAAAGTAGAGGAAATAAAGTAGTTCCATGCTTTAGATATGGCATTTAACATGGAAGCAAAAAAATTTACCCGTTCTCGCTGCTTTATCTTCCATGTCCCTTTACCATCAGTGAGAAAGTTAATGACATCATTCAGCGGGTCTTCCATTGTACTGAAGGTTTCATAATTACAGATATAAGAGTCTAGGACTTCATAAAATGATTTAATGCGGGCAGTACTAAACTCAACATAAAACCCTCTTACTCGAACGGTTCCGTCCTCAGAAGAGAATGTATTGTCATATAATTCTTTCACAACATTCACAGCAGCCTTGTTGGTGGTATAACATAAATTTTCCCACCTCCGTTTAATAATAACTCATTCAACTTCTCCTCCCGGACTTTCAAAAACATGATTTTGGATACATTTCTTCCCTTGAAATATAGAAGTAAATCTCGACTAAGCCTTCGTATTGATGAAGCAAGACTCGTCAAACTCAAGTTGCCTCTTTTTTCATATAGTCATTTCATTCTAATCAAAATTATAAAAAAAAAATTCCAAAATACACTTCAAATACTCAAATAATGGCTTCTAAGAGTGACTCAAGAGTTCAAAACTAAGTTCCATGAATTTCTTCCAAAATTTTTCTACACATTCTCAATTTTTTTGGATCTCCTCAATATGGGAGCAATTCAAGATGAAAATCTAATATTTTTAGTTTGGTGTGAAGCTCTTACCGAGGGATGAAAAAATTCGATGTCTAAACGCTTTGAAATCGCCCCAAATCCAAGATTTCTCAAGCCCTAGGTCGAAATTTTTATTTTTTAGAGGAAGGGGATGATGAATAGTGGCGGTAGACTAGTCAAAATCACGATTAAAATTGTTTTTTTTTGTACATCGCCGTCGGCAGGTCTTCAGCACCATCAGCGAGCTCTATTGAATTAAATAGCCTAAGTCTTGGGAAAAATCCACCGTCAGCGGCGTCGATGGCGCCATCGGCGAGATTGTCAAATATGGTTCAATTTCTAGATTTTTGCAATTTTGACAACTTTCAAGCCTCGTCGACATCTATTTAATCATTCTAGACATAAATTTTTAAGTAATTAAATGATGTACTAACACAAATAAACATTCACAACACAAAACATAACACTTACATATAAAATCTAAAGGTTACAATATAGGTTACACGACACACCCAAATTTGGTCTTTTCTCAACCTAAATACATCAATTCAGCGTCGCAATCCAAGCCACAACACTCTAAACGCTGAAAACAAAATATTTATTGCTCACTCTCAACTATACTAAGAGCTAAAAGTAAAATTTAAAAGTAAAGAAAACACATAAGTTCAAATCAAATCACAGACATATAGATAGTAAAGTAAATCTACTATTCCTCTTATTCAGTGCTTGTTTCTCCTCTGATATCACCCATCTATTGAACATGAACGAAGAGGTTATAGAAGGGTCGGTATGGGAATTCTTCAGTAGAGTCCTCTTCTATCAATTCTTCCTTTTCCATAAATTGTATCAAACTTCCTTTGATATGTCCAGCATGATCAAAGTGCTCTTTCATCCTCCAGTCTAGATGATCAAAAAATTCAAAGATATTGTTAATTGCATTCATAACATTTTGTACCTCTAGGATCACTAGTGTCTTGTCCGGACTTAGAGGCTGAATAGGTAGTGAATTCTGAGACAATTTATCTACAATAATAGTCATATAATTCTCATCTTCAATGGCTGGGAACTTCTCAGTAGGGTCTAAAGGCTTCCAAGATAGAAGTACCTTTTCCCAACTCTCATAAGATACTTTGAATTGACTGCAAAGTAAAAAGATTGTTGAAGGAAGTCCAAGCCCATAAGTTGATCCATGAACGATCAGGCCTAGAATAGACTTCAAGATTATCCATCCAATATCAATCGGCAGTCCCATTTAAATACAGTAATTCAAAACAACATTTTCTTTAGTAACTTTACCGACCTTTATCGTCGGTAATAGTTTTGCAAAAATGAAGAAGTGCTAGTGTTTAAAAATGGGGTTTAGAAGTGTAGCAGAGAAACTAATATACTTGTTTTCTCTCATTTCTTAGTCTTCAGTATTGTTTGTCAAATATTGGTAGATCTCATTCATCAGATTTCTTGTCAGGAAGAAGTTGGAAAAACCCATCGTCGATGCCCAAGGCAAAAATTTCACAGTATCGTTCTGGTCCGAATGCTTTCCAATTTTCTCTATGGATCCAATTTTTATGAAGATTCAAGGGCAAATGCAAGTAGTAGAGTTCAATACTACCACAAACTAACAATGATTTTAAACAAAAACCCTATAATCACAATAAAAATAAAGATGACTATGGGTTGCCTCCCATCAAGAACTTGGTTTAACATCATCAGCCCGACCTATTCAGATATTATTCAGGTTGACTGACCATTAAAACCTCTTTAAAATTTGGTCTTTTACCCTCAAAATACGGCTTTAATCTATGTTCATTTACTTAAAATCTATTCCTAGTCTTTTGATCTTCAATTTCAATAGCTCCGTAAGTATAAACTCGAGTCACAATAAAGGGTCATAACCAACGAGATTTAAATTTCCCAGAAAATAACTTCAGCCTTGTATTGTAAAGCAAAACTTCTTATCCTAGTTCAAAGTTCTTCTAGGTAATATTCCGATCATGCCATAACATAAGTTTTTCGTTATCAATTTGTCCTTATCATAAGATTCAATTCTTAATTCTTCCAATTCATTCATTTGTAACAATCTCTTCTTACCAGCATCTTTTAAATTATAATTGAATTCTTTAATCCCCCAATATGCTTTATGCTCCAATTCTACTTGTAAGTGATAAGTCTTTCCAAAAATCAGCCTGTAAGAAGTCATTCCAATAGGAGTTTTATAAGCAGACCTACAAGCCCATAATGCAGTATCCAATCTAGTAGACCAATCTGCTCTACTATGGTTTGCAGTCTTTTCTAGTATTTGCTTAATCTTTCTATTAAGAACTTTAGCTAACCCATTAGTTTGAGGGTGATAGGAAGTAGAGATTCTATGAATAACATTAATTTTTTTTTTGCCAATTTCTGAATGAATTTATTCCTGAAATGGGATGCTCCGTCAGTGATAATCACTCTCGGCATTCCGTATCTAGTGAAAATGTTTTTCATTAAAAATCTTGAAACACTTTTAGTGTCAAAACGAGGTAAGGCTTGTGCTTCAATTTTTTAGATGAAGGAATAAATGGTCGCATGATATCTAACCCCAAACATTAAAGATCTTAACTTCTAACATGAAATTTAGAGGCATTTGATTTCTTCTAGATATATTGCCTACTAGTTGGCATCGATCATAAGGTTTTATGTATCTGTAAACATCTATAAAGAGAGTAGGCCAATAGAATCCAGCTTGCAAAATTTTATAAGCAGTTTTATCAGTTACGAAATGTCCTCCAAATTCAGAATCAAGACATTTCTGAATAATGAATTCATTTTCTTCATAAAGTACACATCTTCTCATAATAAGATCTTTAAATTGTTTATTTAAATAAGGCACATCCTAAAAATATGCTTTTGCATCATGAATGAATTTTCTTTGTTGTTGCAATATCAGCATAGGTGGCAAAATATCACTTAAAATATAAATAACAATATCAGCATACCATGGTAGTTTCCACTCATTAATATTATAGAGTTGTTCATCAGGGAAACTATCTTTAATTTCATTGTCGGTGTTAGATAATTCATGATATTCTAATCTCGATAAATGATCATCAATTTGATTATCAGTTCCATTTCTATTAATAACCACAAAATCAAACACTTGCATAAAAAGTATCCATCTAATTAACCTTTGTTTGACATCCTTCTTTTGCATCAGATATTTAATAGTAGAGTGATCAGTGTGCACAACACATTTAGACCCAATTAAATAAGATCTAAATTTGTCAAAAGCATACACAATAGCCAATAACTCCTTTTTTCAGTAACAGCGTAGTTAATTTGAGCATCGTTAAGAGCTTTACTAGGGTAGTATATAACTTTAAAAATCTTATCATACCTTTATCCAAGAACAACTCTAATAGATAAATCAATAGCATTGCACATTAGTTCGAATGGTTTCTCCCAGTTACGTGAAAATGTTTTAGGAGCTGTGATAAGCTTTCCTTTTAGTAACTCAAAGGCATTTAAACAATCTTCAGTAAACTCAAATTTTTTTGTCCTTTTCTAAAAGTTGGCATAGAGGTTTGGTAATTTTTGAAAAATCTTTAATAACTTCTTGTCCTTTTCTAAAAGTTGGCATAGAGGTTTAGTAATTTTTGAAAAATCTTTAATAAAGTCTGTAAAAACCAACATGTCCCAGAAAACTTCTAACTTCTCTTACACTAGTAGGAGGTGTTAACCAACTTGGCATAGAGGTTTGGTAATTTTTGAAAAATCTTTAATAAAACGCCTGTAAAAACCAACATTAAGAAAACTTCTAATACCTCTTACATTAGTAAGATTTGTTACTTTAAATATAATTTGAATTTTTGCAGGGTCTACTTTCATACCATTTTCTGAAATTTTATGCCCTAACACTATTCCTCCTGCAACCATAAATTGACATTTCTCTTAATTTAGAACTAAATTAGTTTTTTCGCATAACTCCAAAAATTTTTCAAGATAATTTAAGCATGCGTCAAATGATGTTCCAAATCCTTTTTCAAGGTAATTTAAGCATGCATCAAATGATGTTCCAAATACAGAGAAATCATCCATAAATACTTCCAATCTATCATCAATTAACTTACTAAATATAGACATCATACATCTCTAGAATGTTGCAGGTGCATTACATAATCTGAAAGGCATTCTTTAAAAAGCAAAAGTTCCAAAATGTCTAGTAAATGTTGTCTTTTCTTGATCCTCGGGAGCAATAGAAATTTGATGGTAATTGGTATATCCATCTAAAAAACAAAAATATTTGTGCCCAGTAAGTCTATTCAATATTTGGTATAGGAATGGTAAAGGGAAGTGATCTTTCCTAGTGGCAGTGTTTAATCTTCTATAATTAATGCAAATATGCCACCCAATAANAGATCTAAGAGGAGACACGAGCACAGAATCTGACGAGTAGTAGACTTACTATGTTATATTTTTTGTTGTGTGTTTATATTTGAACTTTATATTTGCTTTGCTTTAGAATTATGCTTAAAGATCTCTGTATAGTTGAGACTAAGCATAGGATGTTTTGTTTTTAGCATTTTGAGTGTTGTGGCTTGGATTGCGACGCTGAATTAATGTATTGAGGTTGAGAAAATACCTAATTTAGGTGTGTTATGTAACGTTTATTGTATCTCTTGGAATTTATATATAAATGTGATATTTTGTTTTATGAAAGTCTGTATGTCTTAAGTACATCATTTAACTATTTAAAATTATGTTTATAAAGATTAAACGGATGTTGTTTAGGCTTAGAATTGNACCATCAGTGAGAAAGTTAATGACATCATTCAGCGGGTCTTCCATTGTACTGAAGGTTTCATAATTACAGATATAAGAGTCTAGGACTTCATAAAATGATTTAATGCGGGCAGTACTAAACTCAACATAAAACCCTCTTACTCGAACGGTTCCGTCCTCAGAAGAGAATGTATTGTCATATAATTCTTTCACAACATTCACAGCAGCCTTGTTGGTGGTATAACATAAATTTTCCCACCTCCGTTTAATAATAACTCATTCAACTTCTCCTCCCGGACTTTCAAAAACATGATTTTGGATACATTTCTTCCCTTGAAATATAGAAGTAAATCTCGACTAAGCCTTCGTATTGATGAAGCAAGACTCGTCAAACTCAAGTTGCCTCTTTTTTCATATAGTCATTTCATTCTAATCAAAATTATAAAAAAAAAATTCCAAAATACACTTCAAATACTCAAATAATGGCTTCTAAGAGTGACTCAAGAGTTCAAAACTAAGTTCCATGAATTTCTTCCAAAATTTTTCTACACATTCTCAATTTTTTTGGATCTCCTCAATATGGGAGCAATTCAAGATGAAAATCTAATATTTTTAGTTTGGTGTGAAGCTCTTACCGAGGGATGAAAAAATTCGATGTCTAAACGCTTTGAAATCGCCCCAAATCCAAGATTTCTCAAGCCCTAGGTCGAAATTTTTATTTTTTAGAGGAAGGGGATGATGAATAGTGGCGGTAGACTAGTCAAAATCACGATTAAAATTGTTTTTTTTTGTACATCGCCGTCGGCAGGTCTTCAGCACCATCAGCGAGCTCTATTGAATTAAATAGCCTAAGTCTTGGGAAAAATCCACCGTCAGCGGCGTCGATGGCGCCATCGGCGAGATTGTCAAATATGGTTCAATTTCTAGATTTTTGCAATTTTGACAACTTTCAAGCCTCGTCGACATCTATTTAATCATTCTAGACATAAATTTTTAAGTAATTAAATGATGTACTAACACAAATAAACATTCACAACATAAAACATAACACTTACATATAAAATCTAAAGGTTACAATATAGGTTACACGACACACATAAATTTGGTATTTTCTCAACCTAAATACATCAATTCAGCGTCGCAATCCAAGCCACAACACTCTAAACGCTGAAAACAAAATATTTATTGCTCACTCTCAACTATACTAAGAGCTAAAAGTAAAATTTAAAAGTAAAGAAAACACATAAGTTCAAATCAAATCACAGACATATAGATAGTAAAGTAAATCTACTATTCCTCTTATTCAGTGCTTGTTTCTCCTCTGATATCACCCATCTATTGAACATGAACGAAGAGGTTATAGAAGGGTCGGTATGGGAATTCTTCAGTAGAGTCCTCTTCTATCAATTCTTCCTTTTCCATAAATTGTATCAAACTTCCTTTGATATGTCCAGCATGATCAAAGTGCTCTTTCATCCTCCAGTCTAGATGATCAAAAAATTCAAAGATATTGTTAATTGCATTCATAACATTTTGTACCTCTAGGATCACTAGTGTCTTGTCCGGACTTAGAGGCTGAATAGGTAGTGAATTCTGAGACAATTTATCTACAATAATAGTCATATAATTCTCATCTTCAATGGCTGGGAACTTCTCAGTAGGGTCTAAAGGCTTCCAAGATAGAAGTACCTTTTCCCAACTCTCATAAGATACTTTGAATTGACTGCAAAGTAAAAAGATTGTTGAAGGAAGTCCAAGCCCATAAGTTGATCCATGAACGATCAGGCCTAGAATAGACTTCAAGATTATCCATCCAATATCAATCGGCAGTCCCATTTAAATACAGTAATTCAAAACAACATTTTCTTTAGTAACTTTACCGACCTTTATCGTCGGTAATAGTTTTGCAAAAATGAAGAAGTGCTAGTGTTTAAAAATGGGGTTTAGAAGTGTAGCAGAGAAACTAATATACTTGTTTTCTCTCATTTCTTAGTCTTCAGTATTGTTTGTCAAATATTGGTAGATCTCATTCATCAGATTTCTTGTCAGGAAGAAGTTGGAAAAACCCATCGTCGATGCCCAAGGCAAAAATTTCACAGTATCGTTCTGGTCCGAATGCTTTCCAATTTTCTCTATGGATCCAATTTTTATGAAGATTCAAGGGCAAATGCAAGTAGTAGAGTTCAATACTACCACAAACTAACAATGATTTTAAACAAAAACCCTATAATCACAATAAAAATAAAGATGACTATGGGTTGCCTCCCATCAAGAACTTGGTTTAACATCATCAGCCCGACCTATTCAGATATTATTCAGGTTGACTGACCATTAAAACCTCTTTAAAATTTGTTTAGGTTGACTGATCATTAAAACCTCTTTAAAATTTGGTCTTTTACCCTCATAATATGGTTTTAATCTATGTTCATTTACTTAAAATCTATTCCTAGTCTTTTGATCTTAAATTTCAATAGCTCCGTAAGTATAAACTCGAGTCACAATAAAGGGTCATAACCAACGAGATTTAAATTTCCCAGAAAATAACTTCAGCCTTGTATTGTAAAGCAAAACTTCTTATCCTAGTTCAAAGTTCTTCTAGGTAATATTCCGATCATGCCATAACATAAGTTTTTCGTTATCAATTTGTCCTTATCATAAGATTCAATTCTTAATTCTTCCAATTCATTCATTTGTAACAATCTCTTCTTACCAGCATCTTTTAAATTATAATTGAATTCTTTAATCCCCCAATATGCTTTATGCTCCAATTCTACTTGTAAGTGATAAGTCTTTCCAAAAATCAGCCTGTAAGAAGTCATTCCAATAGGAGTTTTATAAGCAGACCTACAAGCCCATAATGCAGTATCCAATCTAGTAGACCAATCTGCTCTACTATGGTTTGCAGTCTTTTCTAGTATTTGCTTAATCTTTCTATTAAGAACTTTAGCTAACCCATTAGTTTGAGGGTGATAGGAAGTAGAGATTCTATGAATAACATTAATTTTTTTTTTGCCAATTTCTGAATGAATTTATTCCTGAAATGGGATGCTCCGTCAGTGATAATCACTCTCGGCATTCCGTATCTAGTGAAAATGTTTTTCATTAAAAATCTTGAAACACNAAACAATATGCTTTATGCTCCAATTATACTGGTATGTGACAAGTTTTTCCAAAAATCAGTCTGTAAGGAGTCATTCCAATAGGAGTTTTACAAGCAGTCCTGTAAGCCCATAATGCGGTATCTAGTCTAGTGGACCAATCTATTCTACTAGGGTTTACAGTCCAAGCCCATAATGTTGTATCCAATCTAGTGGACCAATCTATTCTACTAGGGTTCACAGTCTTTCAGTATTTGTTTAATCTCTCTATTAGAAACTTCAGCTAATCCACTGGTTTGAGGGTGATAAGTAGTTTATTTGTTTAATCTCTCTATTAGAAACTTCAACTAACCCACTGGTTTGAGGGTGATAGGAAGGTGGTATCTAGTCTAGTGGACCAATCTACTCTACTAGGGTTTACAGTCTTTTCAAGTATTTGTTAAATTTTTCTATTAGAAACTTCAGCTAACCTACTGGTTTGAGGATCATAGGCAGTAGAGATTCAATGAATAATATTAAATTTGTCTGCCAATCTCTGAATATATTTATTTCTAAAATGGGATCCTTTGTGAGTGATAATCATTCTAGGCATTCCGTATCTAGTGAAAATATTTTTCATTAAAAATCTTGGACACTTTTAGCATCACAACGAGGTAAAGCTTGTGCTTCAATCCACTTAGAAATGTAGTCTACAGCTTGTCACAACGAGGTAAAGCTTGTTCTTCAATCCACTTAGAAACGTAGTCCACTGCAATTAATATATATAAGTTC
Source organism: Phalaenopsis hybrid cultivar (assembly GCA_002079205.1). Classification (NCBI taxonomy): domain Eukaryota; kingdom Viridiplantae; phylum Streptophyta; class Magnoliopsida; order Asparagales; family Orchidaceae; genus Phalaenopsis; species Phalaenopsis hybrid cultivar. The sequence continues at coordinate 75,355 of JXCR01146631.1, forward strand.
CCAAGGTAAAGCTTGTGCTTCAATCCACATAGAAACGTAGTCTACTGCAATTAATATATATAAGTTCCCAAATTAGTGATAATCATTCTAAGCATTTCGTATCTAGTGAAAATATTTTTCATTAAAAATTTTGAAACACTTTTAGCATCACAACGAGGTTAAATCTTGTGCACCACTTAGAAATGTAGTCCACTGCAATTAATGTATATACGTTTCCAAATGAAGGAATAAATGGGCCCATAAAATCTAATCCTCAAACGTCAAAGATCTCAACTTCTAACATTAAATTTAAAGGCATTTCATTTCTTCTAGATATATTGCCTACTCGTTGACATCGATCACAAGTTTTTATGTATCTATAAACATCTCTACAGATAGTAAGCCAATAAAATCCATCTTGCAAAATTTTATAAGCAGTTTTATCAATCCCAAAATGTCCTCCAAATTCAGAATCATGACATTTTAAAATTTAATAAGTAGTTTTATCAATCCCAAAATGTCCTCCAAATTCAGAATCATGACATTTCTGAATGATCAGCCTTGTAAAATTTTATAAATAGTTTTATCACTCCCAAAATGTCCTTCAAATTCAGAATCATGACATTTTTGAATGATCAGTTTAGTTTCTTCATAAGATACACATCTCCTCATAATCAGATCCTTACATTGTTTATAGAAATAAGGTTCATCCCAAAAATACACTTTTGCATCATGAATTAATTTCCTTTTTTGTTGTAATCTCAACATAGGTGGCAAAATATCAATTACAATATAGTTAACAATATCAGCATACCATGGTATTTTCCACTCATTAATATTATAAAGTTGTTGTTAACAATATCAGCATACCATGGTATTTTCTACTCATTAATATTATAAAGTTGTTCATCAGGTAAATTGTCTGTAATTTCATTGTCAGTGTCAGATGATTCTTAGTTCTCTAATCTTGATAAATGATCAGCAATTTGATTATCAGTTATTTTTCTATCAATAACCTCAAAATCAAATTCTTGCATCAAAAGTATCCATCTAATCAACCTTGGTTTGGCATCCTTCTTTTGCACAGATGTTTAATAGCAGAGTGGTCAGTATGCACAACACATTTAGCTCCAATTAAATAAGATCTGAATTTATCTCAAGCATGCACAATGACCAGTAACTCTTTTTTAGTAACAGTATAGTTAATTTGTGCATCATTAAGAGTTTTGTGGTATATAACTTTAAAAATATTTTCATACCTTTGTCCAAGGACAGCTCCAATAGCATAATCAGCCAGTAACTCTTTTTCAGTAACAATATAGTTAATTTGTGCATCATTAAGAGTTTTACTAGCACAATGACTAGTAACTCTTTTTCAGTAACAGTATAGTTAATTTGTGCATCATTAAGAGTTTTACTAGCGCAAATCTCTTCATACCTTTGTCCAAGGACAGCTCCAATAGCATAATCACTAGCATCACACATCAGTTCAAAATAATCTTTTCATACCTTTGTCCAAGAACAGCTCCAATAACATAATCACTAGCATCACACATCAGTTCAAATGTTCCCAGTTATGTGAAACTATAATAGGGGCTGTGATTAATTTTTTCTTTAATTACTCAAAGGCTTTAGTTAGGTGAAACTATAATAGGGGTTGTGATTAATTTTTCCTTTAATAACTCAAAGGCATCAAGGACTGCTCCAATAGCATAATCACTAGCATCACACATCAGTTCAAATGGTTTCTCCCAGTTAGGTAAAACTACAATAACATAATCACTAGCATCGCACATCAGTTCAAATGGTTTCTCCCAGTTAGGTGAAACTATAATAAAGGGGCTGTGATCAATTTTTCCTTTAATAAATCAAAGGCATTTAAACAGCTTTCAGTAAATTCAAATTTCTTGTCTTTTTCTAAAATTTGGCATATATGTTTACTAATTGTTGAAAAATCTTTAATGAAACGCCTGTAAAATCCAACATGTCCAAGAAAACTCCTAATCTCTCTTACATTAGTAGCAGGTGTTAGTTTAGATATAACTTGAATTTTTGCAGGGTATGCTTCCCTAGCACTTAGTAGGTGGGGTAACTATGGGGGAAACTCAAGATGAGTCACCCTTAGGATAGCTGGACCTTAAGGTTGACCCTAGGTGTTGTTCTAGGGCTAAGACACTCACTTTCTCTTATCTACACTCACATAGACTCACAACCCTAAACTCAAATTTCTAGCCTAGATCCCTTGATCTTTTTGGGATACTCATGTAAGATGGTCCCCTAAACCACCTGCCCTAGTGCTATGGTTTGGCTAAGACCACTATATAGAGGACCCAAAATGGGGTTTACATTGTTCCATGGCTCGTTGGTGATGGTTGGTACCTCAAATCTACCAAAATACGCATCTTGGCCATTTACCCCTAAAACACCCTAAAATTACCAAAATACCCCTCCATAACTCAAAATCACAAAAATTCAAAAAATTCTTAGAAAATCCCAATAAATCTAAAATATTCCTAATTTCATTTCTCTCAACTACCACATGACTCAATTTGGCCAATTTGACCATCTTTATCAAAAATCCCTAAATTTTCTTTTAAAGACCCAAATTTCCCCAAATCCAACTCAAATGTCCACCAATTTGATCTCAATTGACCCAATTCCAATCCTAAGCTCAAATTCACTTTTGATATGACCAAACTAAACCAAATCCAAGCTAATTACAATACTAAACTCAAATTCACTTTTGATATGACCAAAATAAACCAATACCAAGCTAAATTGGCCCATGATTTGAGCCCAATTTTGATTTAGGTCAAAACCCCAACTTTGGCCACATGACCTAATCTCACCAAATTGAACCCATAGCCTAGTTAATTGGCCCCAATTAATTTTGAAAAATCTTGATAAAATTCCTATACATCAAAATAAACCATCAATTGGCCTTGATAAAGTCTCAAATTCATTTGATTTTGGCATGAATCCAAAATTCCCAAATTTAGCCCAAAATTGGCTAAGTCCCCAAATTTCACCCAATTGACATTCTTAAGCTCCAAATTGGCATCAAATTCATGTTGAAAACTATTCATGAGGTCCTTATTGACCATTTACAATAATCAATTTGGACTTGGCCCAAGGTTAACCCAAGCTAGACCCAAGCCTAGCCCAACATGACCAATTTGACTAAAAGCCAAAATTCCCTCAAATTAAACTACCAATTGAACTCAAAATCACTTCAACCCTTCACCAAAAATCTTCATAACAATCATCTACACAATTTTGATCAATCAATTGGGCCAAATGACATGGCTAACCTAGCCCAAACCCAAGTCTTGGTCATTTGCACCCACTTGGACTCATGCACTAAATGTGACCTAACCACCCTAAAGTCACTAAATTAACTCCATCATAACCATTACTTGGACTTAGCTACCAGTTCAAACACCATGAAACCACCTAAATCAAGCCATGGACCAAAAGTTCCAAAAATTTAGGGATATTATTCCCAAAAATACACATGCTTAAGATATCTTTGCCATATCAAACCACATTTGTATTAAATTGTTGTGATGGATTCCTCTGGGTTCCCTGAGCTCCTAGCCACCTCCCCCTAGCCGGNGTGGGATCCTCAGATACGACCAAGTGGATCCGTTATCACCGATGATAAAATGGATGATCAAGAGAATGGTTAAGTGAAAATTTCTACCTGCTACTTGCATTCCTAACAGTTGCATCATCAACATTTATGAAGAAGGTGATTGCATTCCCCCACACATCGACCATCATGATTTTGTGAGGCCTTTCTGCACAGGTCTCGTTCATGAGTAAGAGTAATATTTTGTTTGGAAAAGAAATCAATATAATCGGCCCTGGAAAATTCAGAGGAGCTGTGGAGATTCCTCTTCCAGTTGGTTCAGTAATTGTTCTCAAAGGAAACGGTGCAGACGTTGCCAAACACTGCATTCCAGGAGTACGACACCATAGGGTATCTGTAACCTTCCGCAAAATGGATGACAGTAAAATACCATACGGATTCCAGCAGGACCCGGAATTGGAGGAGTTGTTTCCTTATGAGCTATGAGAAGGTTGTACCTTTGGGTACATGCAAAGGGAACTTTTACCCTGGAGCATGACTCAGAAGGTCTGCTTGATCAGGAGCTCAATATACCAGACACAGAGGGTTTACTTGCTTTCTTTTAATAACATGACATGTATCTGATATAATCAGTCTATGATGTACTCATATCATGAGGGGGTTCTCAGTGTATTTCAGCATTGATTACATGATGTACCTTTTGAGGCATTAGCCTATGTTTGATCTGTAGCATCTTTATTGAAGTAGATTAATGAAAATTTCTCTCAAATTGTGTTTTTTTGTCAATTGCCTTTTTTGTGCGATGGATGAAAGCCGTGAACCATGCGATGGTTCAGAATTTCAATGAATAAAGAATGAAACAACAAATCTTCAACAACGAACAAAACACAAACGAAAGATAATCACCAACAAATAAACAATAAAACAAATTTCTTTTAAAAATCAACCAATTAAAATTAAAACTTAAAAAAAATTTTAAAAAATTAAATTATGATAAAAACAATAAGAAAATAAAATAAATCTGCTGAGTGGATACTTCCGTTTTAGGAATTTCCTACTCTTTGTGCGCGCAGCACAACCATCGTTATCTACATTAACTCTCTGCACATCCCCACAGAATTTTACATTCTGCACAAAACTCCACAAAGCTCTACAAATCTCCTTCAACAAGAACAACACTTTTCACATGATACACTTCTGCAAATTCAGCACCCCAAGCCCTTTATAAATTTAAATCATTAGATCTTTGAATCAATATCTAAATTCTGATTCTTATCTTTCGAGGTCGATACCTAAATTTCGACTCTCTCCTTGGAATTGATATTTACATTTCAATTCTCGCATCTTCAAATTGATCCTTACATTTCAATTCTCACATTTCGAGGTCGATACCTAAATTTTGAATCTCTCCTTGGAATTGATACCTACATTTCAATTCTCGCATCTTCGAATTGATACTTACATTTCAATTCTCACATTTCGAGGTCGATACCTAAATTTCGACTCTCTCCTTGGAATTGATACCTACATTCAATTCTCTGCATCTTTGAATTGATACTTACATTTCAATTCCCATATTTCAAGGTCAATACCTAAATTTTGACTCTCCCCTTAAAATCGATACCTAAATTTCAATTCTCATTTTTGAATCAGTCCTACATTTCTAATTCATTACATTTGAGGTCAGTCCTTACATTTCGACGCCCTCTTTTGAGAATTGACATATATTTCAATTCTCATTTCTGAATCAGTCGTACATTTCTGACTCATTACATTCGAGGTCGGTCCTTACATTCCGACATTTTCTTTTGAGAATTGACCTACATTTCAATTCTCATTTCTAAATCAGTCCTACATTTCTGATTCTTTACGTTTGAGGTCGAGCCTTACATTCTGACACTTTCTTTTTAGAATTGACCTATATTTCAATTCTCATTTCTGAATCAGTCCTACATTTCTGATTCATTACATTCGTGGTCGGNATCATAGGAAAGATAAATTTATCAACTTTTACTAACACATCTTCTATAACTAACTTAGGATAAGTAACTGAAAGATTCACTAGTTGAAGAGTTACAGAAGTAGGTGAGATTTCTCCTAATCCTAATCTTTTGAAAATTTATAGAGGCATAAGATTAACGATGGCTCCCAAATCACATAAAGCTCTTCCATAAAATCTTTCAACGATAGCACACGATATAGTGAAACTACCTCGATCTTTTAGTTTTTCAGGAAGCTTTTTCTGAATAATTGCACTACACTCTTCGCTAAGTGCAACAGTCTCATTATCAGTGTACTTCTTTTTCTTGTTCAAAATATCTTTCATAAACTTGACATAATTGGGCATTTGCTCTAAAGCTTCTACGAAAGGAATATTTATTGTTAATTTCTTAAGAATTTCTATAAACTTGGAAAATTGTTTATCCTTTTGGTGTTGCTTCAATCTCCAAGGAAACGGTGGAGGTTTCTCCATAGTAATTTTTATTGGTGTAAGTGGATATTCTAAATCTGGGTATTTATGATCCTTTTCTTTTTCTAAATCCACTTTCTCTTTTTCAATTTTCGTTTCTTTATGCACTCTTGTTTCCAATTCTTTTCCACTTCATAATTGTATCACTTTTATCTGTTCTTTTCTTTGATATTTAGAATTTAATTCCATAATTCCAGGAAATTTTCCCAATGTTCGGTTACAAAGCGTAGTAGTGATATGTCCCAATTGGTTTTCAATATTCTAGATAGCAGTTGCTTGATTTTATAGCTGGTTTCTGTGAATTTGTAATTGATTTCCTTGATTTTTCAATTGTTGACCCATGTTCAGTATCAGCTCTTCCATAGACAACTTCCTTTCCTTAAATTGAGTGTTACTATTAAATCATGGAGGATAAGAAGGTCTATAATTAACATTTTCTTGGTTGGATGAATTTCCCAATGAGTTTACTGGGTTGTTTGCCCATTGTTGATTTGTAAAAGAATTGTTATTCCAATTAAAGTTAGGACTCTTCCAACCTAGGTTATAATAGTTCGAATAAGGATTATTGGGTCTATTGTTAATAGCATTTAGAGTCTCATAAGAAGGTTGAACATACACAAATTGCCCAAATGAATTCTCTTCCATCGTAGTAGGTGTTGGAGAATAATTCATTCCATAATGATCTAATTTCTTTGATATTGTAGCAATTTGCAAAGCTAACATGGATATTGCATCAGAATCATGGATACTAGCTACTCTTTTAGGATTTATCCTTTCAGAGGGCCAGTTGTAGTCTTTCTTCTATTAATGAATAAGCCTCATCAAAAGGTTTTGACATTAAAGAACCACTTAGCCATCTTTTCTATTAACGAATAAGCCTCATCAAAAGGTTTTAACATTAAACAACCACCAGCTGCAACATCTTTAATTAATATAAGAGATCCCACTAATTTATTGTAAAATGTTTGAATTATCAACCAATCTGGTAATGAATGATGTGGGAACTTCCTAAGAAGAGATTTAAATCTCTCCCAAGCTTCATATATGGACCTCCATCAATCTTACAAAATGATGTTATGTCATTTCTATGTTCAGCAGTTTTGGATGGGGGGAAATATCTGGATAGAAATTTCTGTTAATGTTCTCCCCAAGTTCTAATAGATGCAGGTGCTAACAAATTTAACCACATTTTAGAGCCCAGGATCATACATCCCACTAGAGGCTGAATCTCCTATTCCGGATCGACTAACACAAGTTTGGGTTCCCGCCGAGGCCCGAAGGAAGGAACACCCACGGCAGCTGACAACTCCTGGTATGGTAGAATATTACAAGATAAGCAGAGTAAATAAAAGAGAATTTGAGTTATATGAAGAAGTTCAGGGAAAGTTTGTCAACATATTAGAAGGCCTGGAGCTATATACCAGGGTTTTCTCTGAGACTGATGAAAAGAGCATTCTGGACTGCATCTTCGATTTAAGAGACAGAGGTCGAGCGGGCCTTCTCATGGAGAGAACATATTATGAGCTGAAGAAATGGATGAAGGGAAACGAAAGAATCACCATCCAAGGCGGCTGTTGCTACAATTTTATAAATGACAAACAAAGGAATCTACCTGGGATCCTCAGATACAACCAAACGGATCCGTTACCACCGATGACAAAATGGATGATCAAGAGAATGGTCAAGTGCAGTATTCTACCCGCTACTTGCATTCCTAACAGTTGCATCATCAACATTTATGAAGAAGGTGACTCCCACACATCGACCATCATGACTTTGAGAGGCCTTTCTGCACGGTCTCGTTCATGAGTAAAAGCAATATTCTATTTGGAAAAGAAATTGATGTTGTCGGCCCTGGTGAATTCAGAGGTTTTGTGGAGATTCCTCTTCCAGTCGGTGCAGTACTCGTTCTCAAGGGCAACGGTGCATATGTTGCCAAGCACTGCATTCCAAGAGTACGACACCATAGGGTGTCTGTAACCATCCGCAGAATGAATGATAGTCAAATACCATATGGATTCCAGCAGGACCAATAATTAGAGGAGTTGTTTCCATACGAGCTATGAGAAGGTTGTACCTCTAAGTACATGCAGAGGAAACTCTTATCCTGGAGCATGACTTAGAAGGTCTGCTTAATCAGGAGCTCAACATACCTGGCACAGAGGGTTCACTTACTTTCTTTTAACAACATGACATGTATCTGATGTATTCAATCTATGATGTACTCATAGCGTGAGATAATTCTCAATGTATTTCAGCATAGGTTACATGATGTACTTTTTTGAGGCATTAGCCTATGTTTGAACTGTAGCATCTTTATTGAAGCAGGTTCATGAAAATTTCTATCAAATTTTACCTTTTTGAGAGTTGCCTTTTTGTGCGATGGATGAAAGCCGTGAACCATGTGATGGTTCAAAATTTAAATGAACACAGAACAAAACAACGAATCTTTAAAGACAAACAAAACACAAACGAAAAATAATCATAAATGAGTGAATAACAAAAAAAATTTCTTTTTAAATCAACCTATTAAAATTATAACTTTAAAAGCGTATTTTGAAAAATTAAATTGTGATAAAAACAGTAAGAAAATAAAACAGACCTGTTGAGTAGATTTTTCCGTTTTTGGAATTTCCTACTCTTTGTGCGCGCAGCACAACCATCATTTTCTACACGAACTCTCTGCACATCCTAGCAGAATTTTGCATTCTGCACAAAAACTCACAAATCTTTATAAATCTCCTTCAACAAGATCAACCATTTTCACATGATACATTTCTATAAATTCAACGCTACTAACTCTCTTTTGAGAATTAACCTACATTTCAATTCTCACTTCTGAATCAATCCCACATTTCTGATTCATTACATTCGAGGTCAGTCCTTACATTCTGACACTCTCTTTTGAGAATTGACCTACATTTCAATTCTCACTTCTGAATCAGTCCCACATTTCTGATTCATTGCAATTGAGGTCAGTCCTTACATTTCAACACCCTCTTTTGACAATTAACCTACATTTCAATTCTCACTTCTGAATCAGTCCCACATTTCTGATTCATTGCACTCGAGGTCGGTCCTTACAATCCAACACCCTCTTTTGAGAATTGACCTACATTTCAATTCTCACTTCTGAATCAGTCCCACATTTCTGATTCATTACATTTGAGGTTGGTCCTTACATTCTGACATTCTCTTTTGAGAATTGATATACATTTCAATTCTCATTCCTTTATTTCTGATTCATTACATTCGAGATCGGTCCTTACATTCCAACACCCTCTTTTGAGAATTGACATACATTTTATTTCTCATTTCTGAATCAGTCCTATATTTTTTATTCATTACATTTGAGGTCGGTCCTTACACTCTCACACACACTCTCTCTCTCTTTTTGAATTGATATCTAAATTTCAATTCCCATCTCAGGGTAAACACTTACATACTGACTCTCATCTTTTAGAAATCTTTGAAATTTCATAACTCAAGTTCCACTGTCCAATTCCTACTTCTTGACTTGATCAAATACACACCTGTTAATTCCCCAGCGGAAACAAATCACACACACAACTCTACACATAATTCCGGGTCTTTTGACTTAGAAGTTTGTATTAGTTTTTGTTGATCTTGTCAGTCAATGCGAATATGTTCGGTGTGCTTACTCAGCACACCACACCTATTGGGGGTCCATTTGTTGACCTCACTTTTGGTTGAGGTTTAGTTTTTCTCTTTAGTAGCCTAAGGTCTAGCCATAGGACTTTCCTATTGAATATTCTTAGAAAACTAGATAAGGAACGTTTGTAGCCTAAGACCTAGCTATAGGACTCTCCTATTGACTATTCTTAGAAAAGTAGAAAAGGCACCCTCACCACTAGATATTCCAAACTCTTCTCTACTCAATTTGAAGTTCCACATGTTGGTCTCAACCTCTAAATACTTAGTAGATGGGGTCACTATGGGGGAAACTCAAGGTGAGTCACCCTTAGGACTGTTTGACCTTATGGTTGACTCTGGGTGTTCGTCTAGGGCTAAGGCACTCACTACACTCACTACACTTATCCGCACCCATAATCACTCACAACCTTGAACTCAAATTTCTAGCCTAGATCCCTTGATCTTTTGGGATAATCGTGTAGATGGTCCCCTAAACCTAGTAGCCCTAGGGCTACGGTTTAGGTAAGACCACTATGTAGAGGACCCAAAATGGGGTTTCCATTGCTCCATGGCTTGTTGGTGATGATTGGAAACACAACTCTACCAAAATACTCATCTTGACCTTTTACCCCTAAAACACCCCAAATTACCAAAATACCCCTCCCTAGCTCAAAGTCCCAAAAATTTCAAAAATTCCCTGAAGATCCCAATAAATCCCAAATATTCCTATTTTCATTTCTCTCAACTACCACATGACCCAATCTGGCCAATTTGACCATCTTTAACCAAAATCCTCATATTGCCCTTTAAAGACCTAAATTTCCCCAAATCCAACTCAAATGTCCATCAATTTGATCTCAATTGACCCCAATTCCAACCTGAAACTCAAATTCACTTTTTATATGACTAAAATAAACCAAATCCAAGCTCAATTGATCCATGATTTGAGCCTAACTTTGATTTGGGTCAAAACCCCAATTTTGACCGTATGACCTAATCTCACCAAATTGAACCCATAGCCTGGTCAATTGGCCTCAATTAATGTTGAAAAATCCTTATAACATTCATATACATCAAAATAAACATCAATTGGACTTGGTGAAGTCTAAAACCCATTTTATTTTGGCCTAAATCCAAAATTCCCAAGCTTAGCCCCAAATTGGCTAAGTCCACAAACTTCACAAAATTGATTGCCTTAACCTCCAAATTGGCATCCAATTTATGTTGAAAACTCTTCATGAGGTCCCTATTGACCAAATCAATTTGGACTTAGCCCAAGGCTAACACAAGCTAGACCCAAGCCTAGCCCAACATGACCTAAGTTCAAAATTTCCTCATATTGACCCTTCAATTGAACTCAAAACCACTTCCATCCTTCACCAAAGTTGTTCCTTAGGATCATCTACACCAAATACAACAATTTATTTGGTCCAATTTACTTGGCTAACCTAGCCCAAACCCAAGTTTTGGTCATTTGCACCTACTTGGACCCATGCACTAAATGTGACCTAACCAACCTAAAGCCACCAAATTAACTCCACCACAGCCATTAGTTGGACATAGTGAGCAGTCCAAACACCATGAAACCACCTAAATCACGCCATGGACCAAAGGTCCCCAAATTAAGGGATCTTATTTCATAAAATGCACATGCTTAAGATATCTTTGTCAAATCAAAACATATTTACATTAAACTGTTGTAATGGATTCCTCTGGGTTCCCTGAGCTCCTAGCCACATCCCCCTAGCCGGTCGGCCAACCTAGTGGCCAGAAAAGACCAAAACTGAGAGCCACTCCAATGGCACCTCACCCAAATTAAATCAGAGGCTAGCTCATCCAAATCAAATTGAAGAGCTCCTCTGCCCTCCACCTAAGCACCACAACGCACCCAAACTTATGCCCTGAGAGCCACCCAATGACCATATTTATAAAAAATAACCTCCCATAGCCATGGGAGATGTGCTAAAAGTTTCCTTGATAGGCCTCTCCAAACTTCACACAGAGCTTCCCTAAGATCCCCTTAGTGCATTCCGACCATTTTCCCTCACCCTTTCCCATTACTAGAGCTCAATTTTGAGCTTGAAACCTTGCCAGAAACCAGGACAGAACCCAACAAACCTCCACACTCCACTAAAATTCAATTACTTGGGCCCACACCTTCACAACAATAAGAAAAGACAAAGCCCCATCAAATTACCCTCTGAAATAGCCTCCACCATAGCTCTAGAGCAACACCTGAAATCGAGCTTGGTCGAATTCATANATGTGCTGAAATTTTTTTGGAGAGACCTCTCCCAACTTCACACAGAGCTTCCCTAAGATCCCCTCAGTGCATTCCAACCATTTTTCCTCACCCATTCCCATTGCCGGAGCTCAATTTTGAGCTTGAAACCTTGCCGGAAACCAGGACAGAACGAAATACACCCCCACAGTCCATCAAACACAAATTAACTTCACCCACACCTTCACAACAGTGAAAGAAACTAAAGTCCCATCAAATCCCCCTTCCACAGAGCCTCTACCATAGCTCTAGACCAACACCTGAAACCCTATCAAATCCCCCTTCAACAGAGCCTCTACCATAGCTCTAGACCAACACCTGAAATCGAGCTTGGTCGAATTCGTACCTAGGCCTTACACCAAGACCAGAGACTCAATCCCTAGCCTCCTTGGACCCCAACGAACGTGTCGGGCACCTCTGATTGAAGCCTCCCTTCTCAGAGCAAAGGTATAAAACTTCTCCTCCTCCCGAGCTTAATTTGATTCTCTAGTTACTTAGGCTTGATTTCATGGTATATTAACTGTTTGGATGTGTTCGTCTCACTTAGACGAGTCCATAAAATCAAACCAAAAGTGATTTGATTGAGTCTAGGCTGAGATCTTAAGGTTTTAGTGTGGACGGGCACGGGATCATTCTATCGGGGATGATGCAGGGAACTGTTCGATCAAGCGTGTATCAAATGGATGGGGGAGATAGAGTCGGACAGTGCTTCGGGACATAAACAGCGAGCCTAGTCAGCAAGCTATGTGGACAGCGGCGTCCAACGAGAGCGCGCCATGCATGCCTTCGGAGCCGTCGTAGGTTGAGGTGGCACGCGCGGTTTAAATAGATAAATAGGGCTTTTCTTATTTATTTAAATACCCTTAACTTAGAAAATTCATAACTTTGTGTAGAAAAATCACAAAAATAAAATAAAAATACCCTCTTGCTCAGTGAATAGAGGAGAATAGTGTGGAATAAATTTCAACTCCATTTGATGCATATTTTATTTTGAATTAATTAAACACTATTTGGGATCATTTGATTCCCCATGCATATTAGCACACACCTTGGCTTGGCATTTTGGCATGTTGTAGCCTCTATCAAGGAAAACATCCCCTAATNTTTTGGACCCCAACGAATGTGTCGAACATCTTTGATTGAAGCCTCCCTTCTCAGAGCAAAAGTATAAAACTTCTCCTCCTTTCAAGCTTATTTTGATTCTCCATCTACTTATGCTTGATTTTGTGGTACATTAACCATATAGATGTGTTTGTCTCACTTAGATGAGTCCATAGGATCAAACCCGAAGTGATTTATTGAGTCTAGGCTGAGGTCTTAGGATTTTAATGTGGATGGTCACGGGATCATTCTATCGGGGGCAATGACAAGGAGTCGTTTGATCGCGCGTGTATCACATGGATGGCCAAGATCGAGCCGGACAGTGCTTTGGAACATAAACTGTGGGCCGAGTCAGCAACCTACGTGGACGGCGGCATCCAACCAAAGAAGGCCATGCATGCCTTCGGAGCCGTCGTAGGATGAGGTGGCACGCGCGGTTTAGATAGATAAATAGGGCTTTTCTTATTTATTTAAATACTCTTAACTTAGAAAATCTATAACTTTGTGTAGAAAAATCACAAAAATAAAATAAAAATTCCCTCTTACTCACTGAACGGAGGAAAATAAGGTGGAATAAATTTCAAGAACATGTTATGCATATATTATTTTTAATTAATTAAACACTGTTTTTAATCATTTGATTCTCTAAGCATATTGATATATCATCTTGGCTTGAAACTTTGACAGGTTGCAACCTCTGTCAGGGGAAACATTCTCTGATTTTTCCAAAGTCAGAGGAGGTTCTTATAGAGAGATCTATATTTTTCAAGTTTTCCACATTATTTCTTTAAAATAATCATGGAAATTAGCATATTGATTAGAAAATCCTAAAAAAATTTTGGAANGCTCGCCAGGTACACTTTTACAGTTTTTAGCGTTGTCCTTCTTGTACTTTCATACTGTACTTTNTTTCAGGTGGAAGAACGAGAAGACTCGCTAGGTACACTTTTACAGTTTTTAGCGTTGTCCTTCTTGTACTTTCATACTGTACTTTTATATCTGCAAATTTGCATGTTAAACAACGATCTCACCCTGCATGAAAACTAAAACCATCAGGATAGTATGCTAAACAACGATCTCACCCTGCATGAAAACTAAAACCATCAGGATAGCCACATACCCAAAAACTAAAACTAAAATCAACCAATGATAAATTTCACTGCCACAACATTCAAAATATAAAATAACTCAAAATTTAATCACAAACATCACAAAAAAATNCCAAAATTTAGTCACAAACATCACCAAAAAAAAATACAACTTCAACTAAATAAATACGTCTCTATTGGAAGATCGGGAACCCCTCGGAGGAGGTAACCTACGGTTGCTAACGAGGTCTCCCACTGTCTAAATGAAATTATGGAACTCATTAAGTTGAGTTTAGTAAATTCATTTGAACTTAGTGATTCCAATAGAAAATAGTGGTACCGGGACGACGGAACCGTGGGATCTTGACCGGTGTCGCTATAATCAACTTCAACTAAGTCAATAAATCATTTTTTGACTTTTCCAAAACATGACACTTCATTAATCAACTTTAATATGCCCATAATAAAATTTAAAGAACTTTAACCATAGGGTCACCCGATTTGACATTATTTCAACTTTAATATGCCCATAATAAAATTTAAAGAACTTTAACCATAGGGTCACCTGATTTGACATTATAACCAAATGACCTAGAAAACTTGAACTCTGCTACAACGAGAAGCTTGGAGCATTTAAACATTCTAAGTGATTCCAATATAAAATAGTGGTGTCGGGACGATGGAACCGTGGGATCTTGACCGGTGTCGCTTTAATCAACTTTATAGTGGTGCCGGGACGATGGAACCGTGGGATCTTGACCGGTGTCGCTTTAATCAACTTTAAGTGCCCATAATAAAATTTAAAGAACTTTAACCATAGGGTCATCTGATTTGACATTATAACCAATCCAATAGAAAATAGTGGTACCGGGATGACGGAACCGTGGGATCTTGACCGGTGTCGCTTTAATCAACTTTAATATGTACCGCGACGACGGAACCGTGGGATCTTGATCGGTGTCGCTTTAATCAACTTTAATATGCCCATAATAGAAAANACTTAATTTTTTGAGTTCTCTGTGATCAGGGATATTTTCTAAAAAAAATTATATTTAAAATAAAAACTTGATTTTTAGCCTATTTTAAATATTTGAATAATTAAAAATCCATAAAAATCACAAAAATAATAAAACTCATGGAAATGTTTTAAATTGCTTCCTAATCACTTAGAAACAATTAGAATATTTTTCCTAATTTTCTAAATAAAGATATTGACTTTCTAAGCTTAAAAATATTTTAAAAAAAAAACTAAAAGAGTTTTCATAATTCCAATAAATTAAGAAAAAAATCAAAAAAATAAGTAATTTGATTCTCTGAGTTCTCTAACCTTAGAGAGATTTTTTAAAAGTAGAAAACTCAATTTTCACTACCTAAAATATTTTATTTTTATTAAATAGCCTAGAACTTAAAATAATTCTAATAAATCACAGAGAATTCAAAAAATTATGAAATTTTGTCCATAGGCTTGTCTAGTCTAGGTCTACCTCCAATTAAAATTTCAATGGATTAGAATTTACCTTGGTCAAGTTAGGAATTTTCATTGAAAAATCTTATTTTTGCATAAAAATAATTGTATAAATTACATTAAATTTTGAAAAATCATATTTTCTCCTCTGATGGCTTAATTGACCAATGAATGAGGTAGGATAAAAATTTCAAAGTCAATCGAATTGAATTTGACAAATTATGAGGTGTCAGAGCCTTAAGGGCAAATGTGTAATTTTGGAAATTTTGTCTTAATTAACATTTAGGCTTAATTCAAGGAGGGAANACTGATGAATCAGTAATAGATTTAAAGACATCTCTAAAATAAAAACTTTTCCTTGACACCCGGATACGAATGACGAGGCCTACTTAGGCTAAGGGTGAAAAGAATTATAGGACAGGGGCTAGGGAAAAGTACTTAAGGAAAATCCCACTTGGACTTGAATCTTGCAAAATCTCATATTTTGCATGGTATATCTGGTCATTCTAGGATGCATAAATGAGAGCTCTTTATACCAGATTAATTTGGTATGTCACGCCAAATCATTCCCGATAGCGTCTCAGCCCGAGATATAAAAAAAGAGGAGACTCTAATAAGCTCTATTTAAAAATAAAAAAAAATTGAATGCCAATAAAAAAATCTATGAATGGCACGAAAGACTCCTAGAAGCTCTGTGGGCTCTTCACCCACTACCTTTTCACATTTTNAAAGACAGGGGCTAGGGAAAAGTACTTAAGGAAAATCCCACCTGGACCTGAATTTTGCAAAATCTCATATTTTGCATAGTATCTCTGATCATTCTATGATGCCTACATGGGAGCTCTTCGTACCAGCTCAATTTGGTATGTTATGCTAAATCATTCCCGATAGCGTCTCAGCCCGAGATATAAAAAAAGAGGAGACTCTAATAAGCTCTATTTAAAAAAAAAAAATTTGAATGCCAATAGAAAAATCTATGAATGGCACGAAAGACTCCTAGAAGCTCTGTGGGCTCTTCACCCACTACCTTTTCACGTTTTATGCGTCGACCCTCTGGGTCCGGCAGTCCTTCCTCGGAAGTTGATTTGCCTCTTTGTATGTGAACTCTTCACCCACTTGTTTTCACGCTTCGTGCGTTGACCCTATGGGTCCGGCGACCCTTCCTTTGAAAGAAANATTTTATGCGTCGACCCTCTGGGTCCGGCAGTCCTTCCTCGGAAGTTGACTTGCCTCTTTGTACGTGGACTCTTCACCCACTTGTTTTCACGCTTCGTGCGTTGACCCTATGGGTCCGGCGACCCTTCCTTTGAAAGAAAGGCTTGTTATCTCGTGGGCTCTTCACCCACTACCTTTACGCTCCATGCGTTGACCCCCCAGGGGTCCAGTAGTCTTTCATGTGAAAGTCGAGCTATCCCTCGGGATGATTGTTGCGAATGGATCTTATCCAACTCCCTATCAATGGGCAATATTTGAAGAGATATTTTCCATATCCTTTTTTTTCATGTGCTCTTTGTACTTTATGAGAAAATTTGCTTTTAAAGCACGTGCACTTTGTAATCCAGTTTTTGGAGCAAAAAAAAAAAGAGAAAGATGCATTTTCAGTTGTCTCTTCATTATGCAGACTCCTTGTAGTGATCACCTTGCNTTTGAAGAGATATTTTCCATATCCTTTTTTTCATGTACTCTTTGTACTTTATGAGAAAATTTGCTTTTAAAGCACGTGCACTTTGTAATCCAGTTTTTGGAGCAAAAGAAAAAAAAAAAGAGAAAGATGCATTTTCAGTTGTCTCTTCATTATGCAGACTCCTTGTAGTGATCACCTTGTNTAATTTTTATAAAAACTCACCTCCATGGCCATGGGAGGTGTGCTAAATTTTTCTCAAAGAGAGCCTTCAATATCACTCACAGAGCTTTTTTGAGATCTCCACAGCCCATTCCAATCACTCCACTGCCTTAATTCCCCCTATACAACCCTAATTTTGAGCTTAAAAATTAGGACAGAAATAGGGCATCTCTCAAAACTCCACCAAACTTCAGTTGCTTGTGCCCACACCTTCACAACAGCAAAAGAAGACAAAGCTCCATCAAATTACCCTCTGAAATAACCTCCGCCATAGCTCTAGACCAACACCTAAAATTGAGCTTGGTCGAATTCATACCTAGGCCTTACACTAAGACCAGGGACTCAATCCCTAGCCTCCTTGGACCCTGATGAATGTACCAAGCACCTCTGATTGAAGCCTCCCTTCTCAGAGCAAAGGTATAAAACTTATCCTCCTCCCGAGTTTATTTTGATTCTTTAATTACTTGGGCTTGATTTCATGACACATTAGTCGTATGGATGTGTTCGTCTCACTAAGACGAGCATTTAAAAAAAAATTCACTTAATTTGGTTGAGAAATGAAAGAGATCTTAGGCCTTGAAGGTGGATGGTTCTCGGCCTAAGCCATTGGGGATAATGACCACGCGCCATCTGATCGCGCGTGTATCAAATGGATGGCCAAGATGAAGCTGAACAACTCT
The DNA here is from genome assembly GCA_002079205.1 of Phalaenopsis hybrid cultivar. NCBI lineage: Eukaryota > Viridiplantae > Streptophyta > Magnoliopsida > Asparagales > Orchidaceae > Phalaenopsis > Phalaenopsis hybrid cultivar. Next base: position 93,508 of record JXCR01146631.1, read on the forward strand.
TCTTTACATAAACAGTGGGACGCGTGGATGCTGGCATGGACGGCGGCGTCAAATAGGAGTGCGCGGCTTGGAGTTTTGAGGCTACCTAGGATCTACATGGCACCACATGGATAAGTAAAAAAATAGGGCTTTTTCTATTTATTTAAACTCCCCTAACTTAGAAAATCCATAACTTTGTGTAGAAAAATCACAAAAATAAATTAAAAAAACCCACTTGCTCATTGAACAGAGGAAAATAATGTGGAATTACTTTCAAGTCCATTTGATGCATAAAATAATTTTAATTAATTAAACACTGTTTGAAATCATTTAATTCTACATGCATATTAATACATCACCTTGGTTTGAAATTTTTGCATGTTATAACCTCTCTCAAGGGAAATATCTTTTGATTTTTTCAAAGTCAGAGGAGGTTCTTATAAAGAGATCCATATTTTTCAAGTTTTTGCACATTATTTCCTTAAAATAATCATGGAAATTAGCAGTCTAAGAAAATTTTGGAAGGTTCACTATGACTAGAGGAGCTTTGGAAATAATTTCATGGGTCAAGTCATTTAAAATGCACTTAAATTTTACAAACACTAAATCACTAAAATAATTAATTTTGGAAAATATAAACATTTAAATGACTTGATTTTTCATCTCCACTGTGGTTTATGATCTAGAGAACTCATTATAAAAAGTTCAAAATATTTTGAATTCATTTGATAACTTAACTTGATTTTTAAAGATAAATATCACTTTTGACACTTAGATGATTTTTAAAAATCAAAATATAAATCAACAAATTATGAAACTTAGTGTCTTGAGTTCTCTCTGATTAGGGGTATTTTATAAAAATAAAATAATATTTAGGATAAAAACTTGATTTTTAGTATATTTTAAATTTTAAATAATTAAAAATTCTTAAAAATCACAAAATAATAAAACTCATGAAAATGTTCTAAATTACTTTCTAATCACTTAGGAACAATTAGAATATTTTTTCTGATTTTCTAAATAAAGATATTGAATTTCTCATGGAAATGTTCTAAATTGTTTCCTAATCACTTAGGAACAATTAAAATATTTTTCCTGATTTTCTAAATAAAGATATTTATTTTCCCAATCACTTAGGAACAATTAGAATATTTTTCCTGATTTTCTAAATAAAGATATTTAATTTCAAATAATTTTTAAAAGGCTAAAATCACTAAAATAATTTCAATAAATCAAAGAAAAATATGAAAAATATAAAATTTGCTCCTTTGATAATTCCAATAAATCAAAGAAAAAATAGAAAAATTTGAAATTTGCTCCTCTGGGATGTCTAACCTCAAAGAGATTTTTCAAAACTACAAAACTTAATTTTCATCATTAAAGTATTTTATTTTTATTAAATAACCCACAACTTAAAATAATTTTGATAAATCACAAAGAATTAAAAAATTCATGAAATTTGGCCCAAAGGCTTCTCTAGTCTAGCTATACCTCCAAATAAACATTTTTAAGTGATTAGGATTTACCTTGGTCAAGTTGGGAATTTTCTTTGAAAAATTGTATTTTTACATGAAAATAATTTTATAGATTAAATTAAATTTTCAAAAATCACATTTTCTCCTCTGATGTCTTAATTGACCCATGAATGAGGTAGGATAAAAATTTCAAAGTCATTTGAATTGAATTTGACAAATTATGAGGTGTTAGAGCCTTAGGGTCAAATGTGTAATTTTGGAAAATTAGCCTTAATTAACATTTAGGCTTAATTTTATTAGGGAAATGGGTAACCTCTGATCTTAATCAATTTATTTGATGTTTGAAACACAAATGGTTAATTGGTTGAAACCAATATCACTTTCCTCATTAAAAAGATAAGTTAATAAATTTCTAAATCATTAAAATTTTAAAAGCTTATTAAAATAAAGTGAATCTAGGACTTAGGGGTATGACTTTTGAAGCCAATAATTAATCAATTTAATACCTCTATTTTGATTTTCAAATAGAAGGTATAACTTTTGAAGTCAATAATTAATCAATTTAATACCCCTATCTTGATTTTCAAATAAATATGACTTTTGAAGTCAATAATTAATAAATTTAATACCCCTATCTTGATTTTCAAATAAAATCGGGGTATGAATTTTGAAGTCAATAATTAATCAATTTAATACCCTTATTTTGATTTTCAAATAAAATTCAAATCATGAGCATGACCACTTAAAGCTTAACCCTTTTTCAAAACTAATTAAGACACTCACCTAGGTCTTAAGGGCTTAGTGGTGAGTTAGGCTAAATAAAAAATTGATTAAACAAGGATTAGAGAAATAAAAATAATTAAATCAAACATCCTTGAAACACCACTAAGCCCAATTAGGATTAAAAATTTTGCTAAGTGTTCCAACAACACTAACTTTTCTCTTTAAGGGTGTTTAATCATATAATTTTTAAATTGAATCATGACAGATAATTATGATAATTATTTTATTCTTAGGGATAATTGAGACATCAATGTTCACTGAGCATTAAGGGTATTTATAGGATGAATTATTAAGCAACATAATAACTTTAGATGGACTCGAGGTTTTTCACCAGTTGGTGAGATGGAGGCATGGACCTGCTTCCTCCTCCTAACTTGTTGGATACCTTAGAGGCCTATTAAACTTAATATACTTTGACTCAAAAAAATTATCATTAATTAAACTTTTAAGGACTCGCCAAAATATGACATAAGGTTAGGAAAATCTCCAGAACTTTACTTTTCTTGCTCTTCATAAATGCCCTCACATGCATTTTTAAGTTTCAGGTGGTGGAATGAGAAGACTCGCAAGGTATGCTTTTACAGTTTATAGTACCGTCTTTCTTATTCCCTTCTCCATACATGCTTTATGCTTATGTTGTTTCTTTTTATACTTGCATGTATGAAAACAACATAAACTTGCATGTTAACCAAAACTAAAACAAAAACCAAAACTACAATCAACCAAGACAAAATTCACCTCCACAACATTCAAAATATAAAACAACTCAAAATTTAATCACAAACATCATACAAAACTACAACTTCAACTAAATCAAGATGTCTCTATCGGATGATGGGGAATTACTCCGAGGTGGTGACCTACGGTTGCTAACGAGACTTCCCACAGGCTAAATGAAATTATGGAACTCATTAAGGTGAGTTTAGTAAGTTCATTTGGACTAAGTGAATCCAATAGAAAATAGTGGTACCAGAACGAGGGAATAGGATCGTAACCGGTGTCGCTTTAATCAACTTTAATATGCCCCCTAAAAAATTTAAAGAACTTCAACCATAGGGCAACCTGCTTTGACATTATAACTTGACACACTAGAAAACTTAAACTCGTCGCGTCAGGGGCTTGGAGCTAGCATGGTGGGCAGCACGACCATCTTCAACAGCAAAAGCTGTCTTCCCCAGCTAAACCAATCTACCTTCCTTAGACTTATACAACAAAGTCATGGGACTTCGAGGTTGCTTGCTTATGCAACGTAAATCCTCACCTTATCTTTAGGCCTTTGCATGGACCTGCTATACAATATAAGCCCTAACTCATCTTAGGATTCTGAGGTTGTCGTTCATCACGACCTAAATCCTCACATCTTCCAGGCTATTTGTGTGATCATTTCACACGAATGTAAGCCCTAACTAAAAAAATTGGCAGGATGAAATACCTAAATATTTCTTCTCAAAATTCAAGCCAAACATTAGGATAGCTTAGGAAGTCACCAAGGTTTGCCTCTGGATCCATGACATCCCCTAGTCTTTTCTCCTTTGGATTCTACAACAAAATTTTCCAAATTTGAACCAATCCCCTTTCACACCTCTACGTCTGATCTCATTAAAGAGTCCTACCCTTTGAAATTTCTTGAAGATAATATTTCCTAATTTTTAGTGAGAGTCTTCTTAGTTGACTTTGGTCGTTTAAGATGTAATTAACTATAGGGGCTTGCCCTTATAGGAAGCATGTCTGAACCCAGCTTAATACCTTTATATTAAATAAGGAAACTTGTCGGCAAATATAAAGGTTTCGCAGACCAAACGGACGTCATCTATTTAATCTTTTATATTAAATAGAGGAACTTGTCGGCAAATACAAAGGTTTTGCAGACCAACTATTTAATTCTTTATATTAAATAGGAGAACTTGTTAGCAAATATAAACGTTTCTCAGACCAGATGGATGTCATACTTTTTTTAGTTTATTTGATCGAGCCTCATCCTCAAGTCTTGTGTTTGTCCTTCGGGATAATACAGGACTTGAGGTAAAGTGCTCTTTCATTCAATTTATGAAAAATATGGGGTCAGTTTGATTTCATACTTTTCTAAACTTCAACATCCTTTCGAAGAGGGCAACGGGATTTTGATTCCAGTGAACGACAGCTTCTTACGGGCAACTCCCCTCCAACCAAAATGTAGCGTCGACAACTTTTAGTGACTCCACTGGGGACAAGCTTTTCTCTCCATTCAAATCAAGAAATATTATTTTCACACATCGGTAATGTGTCCATGCCCCTCTTAGACCAAATTACCCTTCTTCCATTGACATACTTTACCCATTTCTATCTTGGGAAGGTATGGTCAACTCCTTGGACTTCAGGATTAGCTGTTCAACCATCTTTGAACACAGGGGTTCAGAAGGCCATTTAGGACTCTTTAAATTTTTTTATATGGGGGCGGATCCCCAATAGGTGTGTCGGTGGACTAATTCCACCTGGGCATTCTCTGCCACTAATTGGGTTCCGCACTGGGTCCTAAAATGTTTTCACATCTCCCTTCCAAATTTGGTTTGCTATTTTGCAAATTAAACCAAATCTTGTTGTGTTGCGCGCACTTTGAAATTTTCTTATATTAATTAAATTTTACACCTTTTTAAACAAAGATGTTAAAAAATACCCATAAATAAAGACCCGTACGGTCTACAAATCAACCTCTATTTTCAGTGCTTGCACTAAAGATTACGAGGTTTTAGGCCATATAGCTAACCATAAAAATTTTTGTTTTAAAGCCTGCTGTAATGGCCTACCCAATGCTGACCTTTTCCTGCAACCTGCCAACGGACCACAATGCCCATAACGTTGCTCCCACCATCAAGTTCGGAACTGGATTTGAAGATCTTGAGGTTATCCTTGGAAAAGCCCCATTCGTGGTAATGAATATCGTTGCACCGATAATGCAAGAACCGCATGCAGAATTCAACCTGAACTGCTTTCAAGACTTCCCTGCCTGCAAGAAGGCTAAAGCTACTGCCGTCACGACACCCACCAAACCTGTTATCCCCACTGCTGCTAAGGGGAAGGAAGTGATGGTCACTGAAGATTCGACTGAAGGATTAATTATCCCGCCACCCATGTTTGAAATCGATTCAAGCTCAAGGACTGTACCACTTACCCAAACTCAAAGGAGAAACCACAATAGAAGATTTTGGAGGGCTATCAAAGCCCAGGCTCCTGGAAAGATACCCATTGAGGAGGAGCCTTATCAAGTTGAAGAAATGTTACCGAAAATTTATCCACTCCGACGAGGGAGTAGACTCCATCCTCTGACAGATACTGATGGATATGAGAGTATCCGGAGGGTCGCTACCGCATTACCACCACTTCATGAACATGGTGAGGAGGGAAAGAAGTTCACTCCTATCACTCGAGTTAGTGCAATTTTTAGAAGACTTGCTACTAATAAAGGATGTTCAGTTAGAGAGTTACTTATATGAGTGGGAGACGCAATTTCCCCTCGCATGAAGAGGAAAATTTTGAAAGGCATCAAATCTGCTAGACAATCCTGTAAGACAATTGGAGCACCGTCTACTCAAATTCCTGTTTGGCTCCGCTTAGGGAACAAAGTTGAAACAGCAGTGATTACTACTGATCATACTGCCACTAGTACCACAGGCCGTCGACCGGTTAAGTTAAGACTGGGTCCGAAGATCTTACTTTTCATTCCTGCAATCCCAGAGATAAAGACAAAGTGATTACCTGACACTGTAGCCGGTCTGCACCATGGGGAGCATACCTTCCCTCGATATACCGATGTCTCTACTAAGACATCCCGTCCTGAGACATCATCGTCAAAGAAGAAGAGGGTATGGGTACCTAAGGTCGCTGCATCGATACAGTTCAGTGAGCCTGCAGGACAGGAAGTAAAACCCGTGCCTGAAATATCTGGCATCGTCGCGACAATAGCCAGTGAGATGGAGGAACAAGTAGAGGATATCCACCAAGGTCCTCCAGATCTTAAAGCAATCAAGGAATCGATAATTGAAGAAAAAGTTAAGAAACTCAGAATCGAGATTTCTGAGTTAGCTCAAGAACACGGAGTTTCCGTCAATAGTGACAATGAGGATTTTGAGATTTGCCCGTTAGCTCGAGAGCACAGAGTTTCTGTCAATAGTGACAACGAAGATTTTGATTACAATGATTACTTGTTTTTCAAGTGAGGATTACTATATCTGGATAGCCTTTAATGATTTTGAACTTCACTTTTCTTATTTTCAAGTGAGGATTACTATATCTGGATAGCCTTTAATGATTTTGAACTTCACTTTTCTTTTCCTAAATTTGAAACTCAAAACATTTCATTATCTTATAAATATTTCATAGCTTTTACATCATTGAGCCTCAATCTTTTCTTCTCAAATGAACTAAATTTGAAACTCAAAGCATTCCTTTACCTTATAAATATTCATAGTTTTTACATCATTGAGATTGAAACTCAAAGCATTCCTTTACCTTATAAATATTTCATAGCTTTCACATCATTGAATCCCAAGATTACTATATCTGGATAGCCTTTAATGATTTTGAACATCACCTTTCTTTCCCTAAATTTGAAATATATCTGGATAGCCTTAATAATTTTGAACTTCACTTTTCTTTCCCTAAATTTGAAACTCAACATTTCATTATCTTATAAATATTTCATAGCTTTTACATCATTGAGCCTCAATCTTTTCTTCTCAAATGAACTAAATTTGAAACTCAAAGCATTCCTTTACCTTATAAATATTCATAGTTTTTACATCATTGAGATTGAAACTCAAAGCATTCCTTTACCTTATAAATATTTCATAGCTTTCACATCATTGAATCCCAAGATTACTATATCTGGATAGCCTTTAATGATTTTGAACATCACCTTTCTTTCCCTAAATTTGAAATATATCTGGATAGCCTTAATAATTTTGAACTTCACTTTTCTTTCCCTAAATTTGAAACTCACGCATTTCTTTACCTTATAAATATTTCATAGTTTTTACATCATTGAGCCCCAATCTTTTCTTCCAAAGCATTGCTTACCTCATAAATATTTCATAATTTTCACATCATTGAATCCCAATCTTTTCTTCTCAAATGTCTTACCTTATAAATATTTCATAGTTTTTACATCATTGAGCCCCAATCTTTTTTTCTCAAATGTGTCTCAAATGAACCTTATAAGTATTTCATAGCTTTTACACCATTGAGCCTCAGTCTTTTCTTCTCAATTGAAATTCCAGATTCCTAATACTTTAAAATAGAGTTTCATTTACTTTAAATAGTTAACTATAATCTTATTCTCTTATACTAAATATCTTAAGTTACAAAATTAATTTTCATTGCAAAAATATTTCTTTAAATCTACCATAATATTTAAATAGTTACAAAAATATAGTTACGTGATTTAAATTTACTACATAAAATCATATAAATAATTTTTAAAAATATTGAAATAGAGAACATATAATAGTTAATCTTTTTTCTTCCCTCCCCCAAACTTAAATTTTTAAATATGAAATAAAGGTGGAAAGAAAATACTATAAATCTAAATCATAACCTCAGTATTTAGGCAGCTTTATCATTCTGAAATTTCTGCAGGCCTTCTCCCATTTTTACTTCACCTGGTCTGAAATATTACGAGCTTTCTACAGATATAAATTATCAGAGGAATTTCTAAGAAATGAAATTTTGAAACAAGTATAAAACTAAAATAAACACAACATTTCTTAACATAACCACAATACTAAATAAAAGACAAAAAATACTAAAATGAAAATTAAAAATTACATCACGTTACAATCCACAAAGTACACTAAATGAAAGTCCAATTACATACTCATTCATTTTTCTCATAAAAAGATTACATAACATAAAAATAAACAAAAATACAAACATAAATACATCAATCTCATTCTAAATATGAAATCCCAAACTATTTCGTCCTTGCCTTGATCAACAAGTGGATTGAGTTGATACTGAGTATATCGGGGGCATTCAGGAAATGTAACATCAGGCTCTCCTCTGTAGTGTCGGCATAAGCATCATTAATAGGCTATTTCAAAATCAGAAGCCCTGCAGGTACTCACTATCATAATCATGTTGGCGTTCTAACCCTCCAATCCTTTCGTTTATTAAATCTATGCTCTTCCTCTGCAAGGTCAACTCATTCATCAAATCAGCTAAGGTAGGGGAGCTAGAAGGAGCAGGAGGGTCATAACTTGTAGATGGAACATCTCTACTGGTAGAAGGTTTCTGACTCCTACTTCCAGTTCTCAATTTCTCATGGGATACATAAGTTTTCAAATTTGATTTACTAATGGGTTTCATAGGGTGAACCATTGTTCCTCTTCAGCTTCCACAGTGAACCCATTCTTCCTCTCCAGCTTCCACTCCAGAAAGTTGGCAAAGTGTATAAATAAGTCTAGGATGTCCTAGACCTCCACTAGTTTCACTTCTTTCTATAGTCAATATATTCTTGAGAATTATTTTCCCCACATTTATAGTTTTATTATTTTGAATATAGAAATTCATAATAGCTCTATCTCTAGTTACCTCACTATGGTGTTAAGTCGGTAACAGAGTAGAGGAAATGAAATAGTGCCATGCCTTAGAGGTGGCATTGAACATGGAAGCAGAAAAGTTTACCCGTTCTCCCTGCTTTATCTTCCACGTTCCTTTCCCATTAGTGAGAAAGTTAATCACATTATTGAGGGGTTCTTCCATCATACTAAACGATTCATAGTGACAGATGTAAGAGTCTGGGACTTCATAAAAAGTGTTAATGCGGGCGGCGGTAAATTCCACAGGAAGTCTACGCACATGCACGATTCCATCTTCATCATAAATCACATTGGCGTAGAACTCTTTCACCACATTTGCATCGACTTTATTGGTGGTGTAACAAAAGTTTTCCCACCTCTGCTCCGGTAATAACTTGTTCTATTTCTCCTCCCGGACTCTCAAAAAGTCGATCTTGAATACATTTTTTTCCTTGTGAATCGAGTTTGAGCCATCACATTGACGAAGCGTGAATCATCAAACTCAACTCTTCTCTTTTTACGTGGAGCCATTTTTAATCTAATCAATCAAAGAAAATTTCCAAAAATTACCTCTAATATGTAAATAATGGCTTCCAATGGTAATTCAAAGAGTTCAACATTAAGATCCATGAATTTCTTCCAAAATTTTCTTCACATTTTTAAAATTTCAAGTTTCCTCAACGTGGAAGAAATACATGGTGAATATCAAATATTTTTAACTTGCAGGTTTCCTCTATGTGGAAGAAATACATAGGTAAAAATCAAATATATTTAGCTTGGAGTGAAGCTCTTACCTATAGAAGATCAAATCCGGTGTCAAAAAGCCTTGAAATTGTCTCCCAATCCAAGGTCTATCAAGCCCTAATTCAAAAAAGGCATTTTTAGGAGGAAGGGGATGATGAATAGTGGCAGTTGACCAGTCAAAATTGCAGTTCAAGAGGTATTTTTCCGATCTCGCTGACGACAGGGTCGATGACGCCCCACCGTTGGCGTGCTCTATTGTATTTTTAACATTGGTCTCGGGAAATTCCCGCCGTTGGCGGCGTCGAGGGCGCCGTCGGCGGGCTCTATTGATTATGTCCAAATTTCGTATTTTTGCAATTTTGATCAATTCTAAGCCTAAACAACATCTGTTTAATCTTTATAAACATAATTTTGAATAGTTAAATGATGTACTTAACACATACAGACTTTCACAAAACAAAACATCACATTTATATATAAATTCCAAGGGGTACAATAAATGTTACAAAACACACCTAAATTAGGTATTTTCTCAACCTCAATACATTAATTCAGCGTCGCAATCCAAGCCACAGCACTCAAAGTGCTGAAAACAAAACATCCTATGCTTAGTCTCAACTATACAGAGATCTTTAAGAATAATTCTAAAGTAAAACAAAAGTTCAAATCTAAACACACAAATATAAATGCAACATATGAGATCTACTACTCGTTAGATTCTGTGCTCCTGTCTCCTCTGAGATCTCCCATTGATTGCACATGGACGAAGAGGTTGTAGAAGGGTCGGAAAAGAAATTCTTCAGTTGAATCTTCCTCAATTAATTTCATCCTCTTCATCAGTCATATCAAGCTATCTTCTAAATATCCCGAATGATCGAAATGTTATTTAATCCTCTAGTCTAAATGATCGAAGAAATCAAAGATATTATTAATTGTTTTCATCACATTTTGTACTTTCTTTCCCAATTTCCTAAGTCGGCACAGGATCACCAAAGACTTATTAGGGACTAAGGGTTGTACTGGCAGAGAATTCTGAGAAGATTGATCAACTATCATAGTCATGTCATTTTCATCTTCAAATGATGACAGATAATTCTGAGAAGATTGATCAACTATCATAGCCATGTCATTTTCATCTTCAAATGATGGGAGAATCAAAGGTTTCCAAGGTAGCAGTACCTTTTCCAAGTATTCATAGGATACTTGGGACTGGCTGCAAAGTGAGAAAATTGTTGAAGGGTGTCCAAGCCCACAAGTCGATCCGTGAACGATCAGGCCTAAGACTGACTTCACAATTATAGATCCAATATCGATCGGCAGCCCCCTTTGTATGCAGTAATTCAGAATGGCACTTTCCTTAAAAACCTTACCAACCATCATTGTCGGTAATAATTTTGCAGAAATGAAGAAGTGCCAGTGTTTAGAGATTGGATTCAAAAGTGTTGAAGAAAAACTAACATACCCGTTCTCTCGCATTTCCCAATTATCAAGTTCGCCCGTCAAATAATGGTAAATTTCATTCATCTGGTCTCTCGTTGGGACGAAATTGGACTAGTTGCAGACAAGAACATTCTCTATCATATATAACTCGTTGATTCTTGAAGGAGTGAAAGTAATCCTCCTCTTTATCATATATAACTCATTGATCCGTGCAGGAGTGAAAGTAATCCATCTTCCTCGCACATAAAACTCCTTGGTTAATTCCATGTAAATTTGCGTAAAATTCATTTACCACAGGAACTACCACGGCGGCAGTAGTGTAGCACATCACTTCCCATCTTTGCCATAGTATCGTTTCTTCAATATCCATTGTGGGATTATTCAATTTGCGATTCATGAATCCTCGTTCCTTGATTAACCTTTTCTTCGTCAGCAACTTGTTGAAGATTCGCTGTGCTTCCGCACTAATGAACTTTCGCCGATTGAAAACTCGCATTATGGGATTATCATGGGAATTGGATGCCATAGGAATGAAATTGACAGAGTTTTCTTCATTTTTGGGGAGAAAATATGAACTAGAGTTCAAAATTTTGAGTTTAAAAAGACTATTCCCGCCAAAAAAATGTTAAAAATCGCTCATCGGACACAAAAAACTGCCTCTTACCGGTCTCGCCGTCTGCGGCGTCAAGGGCGCCGTCGGCGCGCTTCTGTATTAAATTTTGCCTGGACTCTCAGAAAAATCCCGTCGTCGGCGCCCAAGGCAAAAATTTCACAGTTTTGCTCTGGTCCAAATGCGTCGTAATTTTTCTATATATGGATCCAATTTTTAAGATATTTGAAGTGTAAATAAGAGTAGTAGAGCTTAATACTACTATTAACTAACGATAAATTCAAATAAAAACTACTATAATCACAAATAAAGATAAACATAAATATAAATATGGGTTGCCTCCCATAAAACGCTTGGTTTAACGTCATCAGCCCGACCTATTCAAGGTTCATTCAGGTTGACTGATCATTAAAATCTCTTTAAAATTTGGTCTTTTACCCTCATAATATGGTTTTAATCTATGTCCATTTACTTTAAATCTATTTCCCATTTTTTGATCTTCAATTTCAATAGTTCCGTAAGTGTAAACTTGAGTCACAGTAAATGGCCCTAACCAACGAGACTTCAATTTCCCAGGGAATAGCTTCAACCTTGTATTGTAAAGCAAAACATCTTATCCTGGTTCAAAGTTCTTTTGGTTAATCTTTCGATCATGCCATAACTTTAGCTTTTCCTTATAAATTTTGTCATTATCATAAGATTCATTTCTTAATTCTTCCAATTCATTTAATTGTAACAATCTCTTCTTCCAGCATCTTTCAAATTATAATTGAATTCTTTAATCGTCCAATATGCTTTATGCTCCAATTCTACTAGTAAGTGACAAGTTTTTCCAAAAATCAGTTTGTAAGGAGTCATTCCAATAGGTGTTTTATATGCAGTCCTGTAAGCCCATAATGTTGTATCCAATCTAGTGGACCAATCTATTCTACT
>JXCR01146631.1:133754-144806 GCA_002079205.1 Phalaenopsis hybrid cultivar
TTACATCCAAGATTCAGGGAGGTCAAAGCCCTTGGAAGTTGGGTGCAAATAAATAGGGAAATATTATTATCGGGCGTAGAATTAGAGATTTTAGAGTGACAGACTAAAATCCCCAAATTGGTCCTATCATTTGGGTGCTGATGTGTAGATGTTAGCCCTAAGGTGAGGGGAACGTGGGTCCTCCCAGCCTAGCCGCAGAATCAGTAACCAAACATAGGATTAGTCAATGTTCTTTATGCCTGAACCAAAGGGTAAAGAATTGGTATGCTCATATTTGGCACAATATAATTGAACTAATTCATTTTATCCATTCACTATAATTTCTTAGCAAGGNCCAAAAAGATGCAAAAAGGAGCGAATTTAGAGCAAAAAGGACCTAAATGTGGAAAATTGCACTAGGGTGCCGACGGCACCATCGAGGCCGCCGATGGCGAACTTTTCCCGAGGCTACAGGACAAATCTTCCAGAAGGCCGCCGACAGCGGGATCGAGGGTTATGTGACATGTACAATGGATAAGGCTGGATTTTGGAGGGGTGCATAAGCGACTCTTGGGAAAACTCATCCACATCTTTAAAGAGAACATTTTGGCCAAAAATGAGAAGGGCAAGATACACTTGGAGACTCTAGGAAGGATTTGAAAGGTTTAGAGAGTCCATTAGAGCTTGTGAGAGTGTATAATTGTGAGGAATTCTTCAAGAAATTGTAAGAGTGGAGGGCAAGTGAGAGATTTCTTCCTCCTTGCTACTTCCAAGAGGAATTTTGTGTGCTGTAAAGAAAGGAAGAGATTCAGAGGAACTTCGAGGAGTGTTCTTGGGGAGAAATTTAGAGATAAGTTATTTACTTGTATGACTTTGATTTTATTTATGAATTCCAAGTTGTGTTGTGCTTTCCCCATGAATCTGAGTAGTTTTCTCTGTCTTTCTCCTTTTCTCGAGATTTGTGAAATGGTGATTTGAATTGGTGAACCCANCTATTTCTCTCTGTTGGATCGATATCTAGGACTCCATTAGAGCCGTATATTACTTGAGCAATACGTATACTTGCGTTGACAAATTGACTTTAACATTATTGAATATTATATCAATTTATCCTTATTAAATCAAACATTTATATATATAGTAGCAGTCAAGTTTTTGGCATCGTTGCTGCAGTTTAAATCTTCTAGTAGCGTCATCAAATTCTTGTAATTGTTGATTTACAAAAATGTCGGTCAGTCGGTAACAGAGTACAAGAAATGAAATAGTGTCACGTCTTAGAGGTGGCATTCAGCATGGAAGCATAAAATTTTACCCGTTCTCGCTGTTTTATCTTCCATGTTCCTTTCCCATCAGTAAGAAAGTTGATCACATCATTGAGGGGGCCTTCCATCATACTAAAGGATTTGTAGTGGCAGCTATAAGAGTTTGGGATTTCATAAAAAGTGTTGATGCGGGCGTCAGTAAACTCAACAGGGAATCCATGCACTTGAACGATTCCGTTATCAGAATAAATCACATTGGCGTAGAACTCCTTCACAACATTTGCATCAGCTTTATTGGTGGTGTAACAAAGTTTTCTCACCTCCGCTCGGCAATAACTCGTTCAATTTCTCCTCCCGGACTTTCAAAAACTCGACCTTGTATGCACTTCTTTCTTTTAAATATGGAAGTAAATTTTGTTTGAGCCATCACATTGACGAAGGGAGACTCGTCGAACTCAACTCTTCTCTTTTATCGTGGAGCCATTTTAATCTAATAAAATTATAGAAAAATTCTAAAAAATACTTCAAATATGTAAATCATGGCTTCCAATAGTAATTCTAAGAGTTCAATAATAAGATCCATCATTCTCTTCCCAAATTTTCCTTACATTCCCAAATTTTTTGGATCTCAATGTGGGAGAAATTCATGGTGAAAATCAAATATTTTTAGCTTGGAGTGAAGCTCTTATCTAAAGATGATCAAATCTAGTGTCAAAAAGCCTTGAAATTAACTCCCAATCCAAGATCTTTCAAGCCCTAAGTCAAAAAATGGCATTTTTAGGATGAAGAGGATGATGAATAGTAGCGGTTGACTGGTCAAAATTGTGGTTAAAGGTGTTTTTCGTGAGCTTGCCGTTGGCGGGTCGATGGCGCAGTCGGCGCGCTTAATTGGATTTTAAATCCTAAGTCTCAGGAAAATCCCGCCGTCAGCGGCGTCAAGGGCTCTGTCGGCGGGCTCTATTGATTTTGTCCAAATTCTAGATTTTTGCGATTTCGATCAATTCCAAGCCTAAAGAAATCTGTTTAATCATTATAGACATAGTTTTAAGTAAGTAAATGATGTACTTAGCACATATAAACTTTCACAACACAGAACCTCACATTTATATATAAATTCCAAGGGGTACAATATACGTTATATAAAACACCTAAGTTTGGTATTTTCTCAACCTCAATCATTAATTCAGCATCGCAATCCAAGCCACAACACTCAAAACACTGAAAACAAAACATCATATGCTTAGTCTCATCTATACAGAGATCTATAAGCATAATTCTAAAGCAAAGCAAATACAAAGTTCAAAGAAAAATACTTAGATAGACATATAGGTAGTAATATAAATCTACTAATAGTCAAAATCGGTACTCGATTCTCCTCTGAGATCGCCCATTGATCGCACATGAACGAAGAGGTTGTAGAAGGGTCGGAATGGAAATTCTTCAATAGAATCCTCCTCAATTAATTTCATCTGCGCTTCCGCACTAATAAACTTCCGCCGATTGAAAACTTGCATTCTGAGATTATCAGGGGAATTGGATGCCATAAGAATGGAATTGATAGAGTTTCACTTCATTATTGGAGGGAAAATATGAATTAGAATTCAAATTTTTTAGTTTAAAAAGACTATTCCCGCCCAAAAACCGTAAANCCGTCGGCGCGCTTCTGTATTAATTTTGTCTGGACTCTCGGCAAAAACCCGCCGTCAGTGGCGTCAAGGGCGCCGTCGGTGCCCAAGACAAAATTTTCACAGTTTTGCTCTGGTCTGAATGCGTTCCAATTTTTCTTCATGGATCCAATTTTTAAGATGTTTCAAGGGTAAATAAGAATAGTAGAGCTTAACAATACAAACAACTAGCAATAATTTCAAATAAAAACTACTATAATCATGAATAAAGTAAAGATAAATATTAGTTGCCTCCCATAAAGCGCTTGGTTTAATGTCGTCAGCCCGACCTATTCAGGTGTTATTCAAATTGACTGATCATTAAAACCTCTTTAAAATTTGGTCTTTTACCCTCATAATATGGTTTTAATCTATGTTCCATTTACTTTAAATCTTTTCCAGTCTTTTGATCTTCAATTTCAACAACTCCGTAAGTATAAACTTGAATCATTAAAACCTCTTTAAAATTTGGTTTGTTACCCTCATAATATGGTTTTAATCTATGTCCCAGTTGACTGATTATTAAAACCTCTTTAAAATTTGGTCTTTTACCCTCAAAATACGGCTTTAATCTGTGTCCATTCACTTTAAATCTATTTCCCATTTTCTGATCTTCAATTTCAACAGCTCCGTAAGTATAAACTTGTGTCCCTAACCAACAAGACTTCAATTTCCCAGGAAATAATTTCAACCTAGTGTTGTAAAGCAAAACTTCTTGTCCTAGTTCTAAGTTCTTTTGGTTAATCTTTTGATCATGCCATAACTTTAATTTTTCTTTATAAATTCTATCGTTATCATAANTCAAAACGAGGTAAGGCTTGTGCTTCAATTTTTTAGATGAAGGAATAAATGGTCGCATGATATCTAACCCCAAACATTAAAGATCTTAACTTCTAACATGAAATTTAGAGGCATTTGATTTCTTCTAGATATATTGCCTACTAGTTGGCATCGATCATAAGGTTTTATGTATCTGTAAACATCTATAAAGAGAGTAGGCCAATAGAATCCAGCTTGCAAAATTTTATAAGCAGTTTTATCAGTTACGAAATGTCCTCCAAATTCAGAATCAAGACATTTCTGAATAATGAATTCATTTTCTTCATAAAGTACACATCTTCTCATAATAAGATCTTTAAATTGTTTATTTAAATAAGGCACATCCTAAAAATATGCTTTTGCATCATGAATGAATTTTCTTTGTTGTTGCAATATCAGCATAGGTG
The DNA here is from genome assembly GCA_002079205.1 of Phalaenopsis hybrid cultivar. Taxonomy (NCBI): domain Eukaryota; kingdom Viridiplantae; phylum Streptophyta; class Magnoliopsida; order Asparagales; family Orchidaceae; genus Phalaenopsis; species Phalaenopsis hybrid cultivar. Next base: position 137,886 of record JXCR01146631.1, read on the forward strand.
GCAAAATATCACTTAAAATATAAATAACAATATCAGCATACCATGGTAGTTTCCACTCATTAATATTATAGAGTTGTTCATCAGGGAAACTATCTTTAATTTCATTGTCGGTGTTAGATAATTCATGATATTCTAATCTCGATAAATGATCATCAATTTGATTATCAGNGATTCAGAGGCATTTCCTTTCTTCTAGATATATTGCCTACACGTTGATATCGATCACAAGTTTTTATGTATTTATAAACATCTCTAAAGATAGTAGGCCAGCAAAATACAGCTTGTAAAATTTTATAAGCAGTTTTATCACTCCCAAAATATCCTCCAAATTCAAAATCATGACATTTTTGAATGATCAGCTTAGTTTCTTCATAAGGTACACATCTCCTCGTAATAAGATCCTTACATTATTTATATAAATAAGGCTCATCTCAAAAATATGCTTTTGCATCATGAATGAATTTCCTCTGTTGTTGCAGTGTCAGCATAGGTGGCAAAATATCACTTACAATATAGTTAACAATATCAGCCCTTTGCTGTTGCAATGTCAGCATAGGTGGCCAAATATCACAATAAGGTACACATCTCCTCATAATCAGATCCTTACATTGTTTATATAAATAAGGCTCATCCCAAAAATATGCTTTCTGCATCATGAATGAATTTCCTTTGTTGTTGCAATGCCAGCAAGGTGGCAAAATATCACTTACAATAGTTAACAATATCAACATCCTTTGCTGTTGCAATGTCAGCATAGGTGGCCAAATATCACAATAAGGTACACATCTCCTCATAATCAGATCCTTACATTGTTTATATAAATAAGGCTCATCCCAAAAATATTCTTTCACATCATGAATGAATTTCCTTTGTTGTTGCAATGTCAGCATAGGTGGCAAAATATCACTTACAATAGTTAACAATATCACATCCTTTGCTGTTGCAATGTCAGCATAGGTGGCCAAATATCACAATAAGGTACACATCTCCTCATAATCAGATCCTTACATTGTTTATATAAATAAGGCTCATCCCAAAAATATGCTTTTGCATCATGAATGAATTTCCTTTGTTGTTGTAGTGTCTGGCATAGGTGGCAAATATCACTTACAATATAATTAACAATATCAGCATCCTTTGCTGTTGCAATGTCAGCATAGGTGGCCAAATATCACAATAAGGTACACATCTCCTCATAATCAGATCCTTACATTGTTTATATAAATAAGGCTCATCCCAAAAATATTCTTTCACATCATGAATGAATTTCCTTTGTTGTTGCAATGTCAGCATAGGTGGCAAAATATCACTTACAATAGTTAACAATATCAACATCCTTTGCTGTTGCAATGTCAGCATAGGTGGCCAAATATCACAATAAGGTACACATCTCCTCATAATCAGATCCTTACATTGTTTATATAAATAAGGCTCATCCCAAAAATATGCTTTCCATATCATGAGTAAATTTCCTTTGTTGTTGCAGTGTCAGGATAGGTGGCAGAATATCACTCACAAGGAATGAATTTTCTTTGTTGTTGCAATGTCAGTATTGGTGGAAAAATATCACTTACAATATAATTAACAATATCAGCATATCATGGTATTTTCCATTCATTAATATTATAAAGTTGTTCATCAGGGAAACTATCTATAATTTCATTGTCGGTGTTAGATAATTCATGATTTTCGAATCTCAATAAATGATCAGCAATTTGATTATCAGTTCCCTTTCTATCAATAACCACAAGATCAAATTCTTGCATCAATAGTATCTATCTATTCAACCTTGGTTTAGCATCCTTCTTTTGCATTAGATATTTAATAGCAGAGTAATCAGTATGCATAATACATTTAGCTCCAATTAAATAAGATCTAAATTTATCTAAAGCATATACAGTTCCAGTAACTCTTTTTTAGTAACAGTGTAGTTAATTTGAGCATCGTTAAGAGTTTTACTAGCGCCAATAATTTTTTTTCAGTAACAGTTTAGTTAATATGTACATCATTAAGAGTTTTACTAGCGTAGTATATCACTTTAAAAATCTTTTCGTACCTTTGTCCACAACCGCTCCAATAACATAATCACTAGCATCACACATCAGTTCAAATGGTTTCTCCCAGTTAGGTGAAATTATAATAAAGGGTTGTAATTAATTTTTCTTTTAATAATCAAAGGCATTTAAACAGCTTTTAGTAAATTCAAATTTCTTGTCCTTTTCTAAAAGTTGGCATAGTGGTTTAGTAACTTTTGAGAAATCCTTAATAAATCGCCTGTAAAAACCAACATGTCCAAGAAAACTCCTAATTTCTCTTACATTAGTAGGAGGTGTTAATTAGACTTGAATTTTTGTAGGGTCTGCTTCCATACCATCTTCCGAAATTTTATGCCCTAACACAATTCCTTCTGCAATCATAAATTGACATTTCTCCCGATTTAGAACTAAATTAGTTCTTTCACATAACTCCAAAACTTTTTCAAGGTAATTTAAGCATACGTCAAATGATGTTCTAAATACAGAGAAATCATCCATAAATACTTCCAATCCATCATCAATTAATAAATGATGTTCCAAATACAAAGAAATCATCCATAAATACTTCCAATCCATCATCAATTAACTTACATCTCTGGAATGTTGCAGGTGCATTACATAATCCAAAAGGCATTCTTCGAAAAGCAAAAACAGTGGAATGTCGCAGGTGCATTACATAATCCGAAAGACATTCTTCTAAAAGCAAAAGTTCCAAAAGGACTAGTAAATGTTGTCTTTTCTTGATCCTCAGGAGCAATAGGAATTTGATGGTAACGAGTATATCCATCAAAAAAGCAAAAATATTTGTGCCCAGCAAGTCTATCCACTATTTGATCTAAAAAGGGTAAAGGGAAGTGATCTTTTCCAGTGGCAGTGTTTAATTTTCTATAATCAATACAAATACGCCACCCAGTAACTTGTCTGATAGGTATTAATTCGTTGTTTTTTCTTGTGCTTCAATAGTCTCCCCTCCTTTCTTAGGAACACAATGAATTGGATTTACCCAAGCACTGTCAGAAATAGGATATTTGTTTCAACACTCCTCCTTTCTTAGGAACACAATGAATAGGACTTACCCATGCACTATCTGAAATAGGATATATAATTCCAGTGTCTAACCATTTCAAAATTTCTTTTTTTACTACTTCTTTTATTATCGGATTCAATCTCCTTTGTGGATCAACTCTTGGTTTATATTTTTTATCTAATATAATTTTGTGCATACAGATTGAAGGACTGATTCCCTTAATATCAGCTAAGGTCCAAGAAAAAGCTTTCTTATATCATTTTAATGTGTTTAACAGTCTTTGCTCTTGCAGTTCTTTTAATTTTGAAGATATAATAACAGGTAATGTAGATGAGTCTCCCAANCGGATTCAATCTCCTTTGTGGATCAACTCTTGGTTTATATTTTTTATCTAATATAATTTTGTGCATACAGATTGAAGGACTGATTCCCTTAATATCAGCTAAGGTCCAAGAAAAAGCTTTCTTATATCATTTTAATGTGTTTAACAGTCTTTGCTCTTGCAGTTCTTTTAATTTTGAAGATATAATAACAGGTAATGTAGATGAGTCTCCTAAAAACACATACTTCAAGTGGCTAGGCAATACTTTCATCTCAAGTTCAGGTGGTTTTATAATTGATGGAAATAGATTTTTATCAGCATTTTCTGTAATATCCAACATCTTAAATCTTTCCTGAACATAATCTAATTCTTCCTTATCCAGAATAATTTCATCATTCTCTTCAATTTGTTCTTCAAAATGCTCTTCTTTTTCAACATACTTTTTATCTTCAAAATGTTGTTTAAAATATTTATTCAGTAGATGTTCATTAATTTCCATGCAAAAACACTCATTATCTCTTTCAACAATAGGGTATTTCATAGCTTTCGCAATGTTAAAAGCCACTTCTTGATCATTTACTCTCATAATTAATTCTCCTTTTTGAACATCTATCATAGCTTTTCCAGTAGCTAAAAATGTTCTCCCTAAAATGATAGGTATTTCTTTATCTTCTTCCATATCTAAAACAATGAAATCCATAGGAAAGATAATTTTTTCCACTTTTACTAACACATCTTCTATAACTCCCTTAGGATATGTAACTGAACGATCTGCTAACTAAAGAGTTACAGAAGTAGGTGAGACTTCTCCTAATCCTAATGTTTTGAAAATTGATAGAGACATAAGATTTATATTTACTAACACATCTTCTATAACTCCCTTAGGATATGTAACTGAACGATCTGCTAACTGTAGTCTTACTAACACATCTTCTATAACTCCCTTAGGATATGTAACTGAACGATCCGCTAACTGAAGAATTACAGAAGTAGGTGAGACTTCTCCTAATCCTAATCTTTTGAAAATTGATAGAGGCATAAGATTAAACTGGCTACCAAGTCACATAAAGCTCTTCCACAAAATTTTTCACCGATAGCACACGGTATAGTGAAGCTATCAAGATCTTTTAATTTTTCAAGAAACTTTTTCTGAATAATTGTACTACACTCTTTGCTAAGTGCAACAGTTTCGTTGTCTGTGAACTTCCTTTTCTTGTACAGAATATCTTTCATAAATTTCACATAATTGGGCATCTGCTCTAAAGCTTCTATTAAAGGAATGTTCACAGTTAACTTCTTAAGAATTTTTAAAAATTTGGATAATTATTTATTCTATTTGTGTTGCTTCAACCTTTGAGGAAACAGTGGTGGAGGTTTCTCCACAGTAATTTTATTGGTGTAAATGGATATTTTAAATCTGGGTACTTATGATCCTTTTCTTTTTCGGTATCCACTTTCTCTTTTTCAGTTTCTATTTCTTTTTGCACTCTTATTTCCAATTCTTTTCCACTTCGTAATTGTATCGCTTTGATTTGTTCTTTTCCTTGGTCTAATTCTTTTCCACTTCGTAAATTGAATCTCTTTGATTTGCTCTTTTCCTTGATCTTTAGGATTTGGTTCCACAGTACTTGGAAAAGTTCCTAATGTTCGGTTACTAAGTGCAGTAGCGATATGCCCTAAATGGTTTTCAATATTCTTAATAGCAGTTCCTTGATGTTGAAATTGATTCCCTTGAATCTATAATTGATTCCTTGATTCTGTAATTGTTGGCCCATGTTTAACATCAGCTCTTCCATAGATAACTTCTTCTCCTTAATTTGAGTATTACTGTTAAATCCTGGAGGATAAGAAGTTCTATAGTTAACATTTCCCTGGTTGGATGAATTTCCTAATGGGTTCACTGAGTTGTTTGCCCTTTTTTGATTTATAGAAGAATTGTTATTCCAATTAAAATTTGGATGATTCTTCCAACCTGGGTTCTATAGTTAACATTTCCTTGGTTGGATGAATTTTCTTGTTCGCCCAGTTAATTTGTAGAAGACTGTTATTCCAATTAAAATTTGGATGATTCTTCCAACCCGGGTTATAATAGTTCAAATATGGGGTTATTCCAATTAAATTTTGGATGATTCTTCTAACCTGGTTTATAATAATTTGAATATGGGTTGTTGGGTCTATTAATAGCATTTAAGGTCTCATATAAAGGTTGAACATCCACAAGTTATCTAGATGAATTTTCTTCCATCATAGGAGGTGTTGAAGAATAATTCATCCCATAATGATCTAATTTCTTTGANCAGTTTTGGATGGAGGGAAATATTTAGATAGAAATTTCTGTGAAAGTTCTCCCCAAGTTCTAGCAGTTTTGGATGGAGGGAAATATTTGGATAGAAATTTCTGTAACAGTTCTCCCCAAGTTTGATGTTATGTCATTTCTAAGTTCAGCAGTTTTGGATGGAGGGAAATATTTGGATAGAAATTTCTGTGAAAGTTCTCCCCAAGTTCTTAATAGTTTTGGATGGAGGGAAATATTTGGATAGAAATTTTTGTGAAAGTTCTCCCCAAGTTCTAGTAGTTTTGGATGGAGGGAAATATTTAGATAGAAATTTCTGTGAAAGTTCTCCTCAAGTTCTAATAGATCCAGGTATTAAAGAATTTAACCACATCTTAGCCTTATCCCTCAGTGAAAAAGGAAAAAGTCTAAGTCTAACAGCATCGTTTGAGACTCTGTCATATTTAAAAGTAGCACATACTTCTAAAAAACTAGCGAGATGTAAATTAGGATCTTTATTTGGTGTACCTCCAATTTGATTATTTTGTACCATTTGGATAATAGCAGGTTTAAGCTCAAATGAATTAGCAGCTACATAAAATTTAGATAGAATAAGTGAATTTCATCTGCTGTAGGACTTGCATAATCTCTTAGGGGACTAGGTTGGTGTTCATTCTCTATTCCTTGATAATAGCAAGTTTAAGCTCAAATGAATTAGCAGCTACATCAGGATTTTGGATAGATAAGTGAATTTCATCTACTGTAGGATTTGCATAATCTTTTAAGGGTCTAGGTTGGTGCTCATTTTCTATTCCTTGATTATTCAGGTTTTTTTCCATTGTATCAGAATTTCTAGGTTCTCTTCTTAATTTTCTGATCCTTCTAACAGTGCATTCTAATTCTGAATCGTAGGGTATAAGATTTTCAGGTCCAAATTTATGCATACAATTTGAAATCAGTACTCAGTAATATAATTAATTTAAATATACATATAAAAATAAGTTGCAATTTAAGTAAAAATTTTCTTATAATCCTAATTTGTCTGTTACTATGATTGTGATTTTACTCACTCACTCAATCACTCCCCGGAAACGGCGCCAAAAACTTGACCAATTTTTTTTTGTAATCGACAAATACAAGAATTTGATGACGCTACTAGAAGATTTAATTTCCAGCAACGGTGTCCAAAGACTTAATCGCGACTTTATAGATGTGTCTGATTTGGTTAAGATGTATAATTATAATATTCAATAATGTTAAAGTC
>JXCR01146631.1:145821-171456 GCA_002079205.1 Phalaenopsis hybrid cultivar
TTTACAGCACACAGAATTCCTCTTCGAAGTAGCAAGGAAGAAGAAATCTCTCACTTTCCCTCCTCTCTTACAATCTCTCGAAGAAATCCTAACAATTATTACACTCTAGTAACTATACTAAAGAAACCTCTCTAACCTCCCGGACCTCTAGCACCTCTAGCACTTCTTGGACTCCTCTATTTTTGGCCAAAATGTTCTTTTAAAGTTGTAGATGAGCTTTCCCGAGAGTTTCCTAAGCATCCCTTCAAAATTTGACCGTATCCAAAGCTTGAGTAGGCATAACCGTCGATCTCGCCATCGGCAGGGTTGATGGCGCCGTCGGTGGGCTTCTAGAAATTTTGTCCTGTAATCTCAGAAAAATCATTCCGTCGGCGACGTCGAGGGCGTAGTCGGCGGCCTAGTTCAAATCTTCACATTTTCGTCATTTTCGCTCCTTTTTGCATCTTTTTGCTCCAATGACCCTAATTCCTCATTCCTGCAACAAAACATCAAAAATACCTTTCTTTAAAGTGTGATATCATCAAAATAGTATAAAATAGGTATGAAAATCTCAACATATTTTCCTTTGGTCAGTTTTCATCTGTGTTTGCTACCTTAGGGGCATAGTTTGGAACTATCCTAAGTTGTGGCTTATAAAGAATAGAGTTGGTCAATTTTACTTTTTTTTAGGTTTGATAACTAATAATGATTGGTTTTCTTCTTGTAACAATCAGTCATGATGAAAAATCAATGGTTTTCTTGGTGTTATGTGGTTATTCTTCCATTCTAAGTAAAGTTCTGTTCAAATGGTCAATTAGATATTATTTTTTAACCAATATTTTAGATTTCTTCCTGAGGTTTTGTTCTTCATCCCTAGGATTCAATTGTGGTCCAACGATATATTCTGAACAAATGAAGCTAAGTTTTCTTAATTTATATTTCTCATAATAAAGATTTACATGTATTCTTATTAAAGTAATAAAAGGTATGCTTTTCATACAAAAATATTTAAAATTTTCTAAAAATAATTTTATCATTCTAGAATATAATTGGAAAAATAAGTTTATCTCCCTTATGAGTTAACTAAATTAGGAAAAATCAAGACTTAGATACTCAGGAGTCTGAGGCTACAAAATCATACATTTTTGGGAAGAAACATATTCATTCCGGTAGTCACACAATATGATTGAATATATAAGTCTTTAAAAGACTAAGTAAGTGAAAGGGGCCTGACAAGCTTATATTTTATATTAGATTTCTAAAGCTAAAAAGTTTTGAGAAAATAATCTTTTGGAAAAGAAGTTTGGTTTTTAATGAAACGATTTCTTTAAGAATAAATTTTTAAATATGTTTTAAAGGTTTAATTCATCATGATTTACCTTTATTCTTTTATAAAGAAAGGATTTCTTAAAAGTGGGATTTTTGAAGAGAATTCCTTTTAAAATTTTCAATAAGTCTCTTTAAGAGAATTTTAAGTAGAATAGGTAATTTGAAAGAGATTTTTCTTTTGAAATGAAATTCTTTCAAGTTTTAAAGAAGGAGACTTCACAAGAGAATAAGTTTTTATAAGATATCATTCCAAAGGAAGTCTTAAATTTTATAATTTTTCTTTATTAAAAGAGTTTTCTAAAAGAAATTTCCTTAAAAGAGAAGCTTAAGGAAAATAATTTACTTAAAAATTTTCTACTTGATCTTTTTCTAACTTTTAAAAGTTTATAAATTTTGAGCTCATTTAGTTGGCATATAAAAGTCTTTTTTTAATATAGGTTGATTTCAAACATAAAAAAATTTTCATTTTAGAGTAATTTTAATTGGTATATAAAATAAAAAACCTTTTTATGAGTTTATAAATTTGGAAAGCTTTTAGATTATGGAGTACTTTTAATTAGAGTGGAAAAATTATTTCATGAGCTTTTAACTCTTAAGGGAATTTTAGTAAAAGTAGAAGAGATATTCTTTTAATGAGATTTTTGAAAATATATCTTTTAGAGCACTTTTAATTTATTTTATATGAAATAATTTAAATCTCTTAAAATTTTAAAAGTGTTTTCTAGGCTTCCTTTCCTCTTACTCAGTACAGAGGAGCTTCATTTTTTCTCTTACACCTCTCATCTCTTGACATTGGTGACACTTCTTTGTTATCTTCAAGAAATTTGTCATCATGCCTAGCTAACATTATCCCATTATTTTGATCTTTATTTTCATCTTTGTCTCTAAATGGTGAGCACCACACATACTTAGTGGACTTCTTTGACGAATTTTTGGATTTCTACTTTGCTCAAACATCTAAGTCATATCTGATTGAAGGAACTTCTTCATAGCACATGGTATGTCAAGGAATAGGACAATGCACTCTTCTAGATTTGGTCGGCAAACGTTTTATCTTCCAAAAATTTCCAAGTTTGTAAATATTTAATAAAAATTCAGTATCAATCTTCTATTTCTTATCCAAGTGTAGCTACTATTCCATTAGAAGTTAATTTATGAAATTTATCCATGTCAGCTTTGATCCACCTTAAAATTACTTATTTTTAGTGCATATCTTATGATTGTTTTATGCATATTTTTAGTTATACTGTACTTTAAAGGAAGGAATTTTGTATGTTTTTTGTTTCAGGTTCGTGGAATGGACATTTGGAGAAAATGAGAGAAAAATATGCAAAAATGGTGAATTTAAATGGTGTCATAGCGAAGCCCCCTGACATTATAGCGTTATAAACGGGTACAGTGGGTGCTATAGCACCAATAACTTCCCTTCTAAAAGATCCATTGAATTTGACCAAATTTTAAAGGGGTGTTTAAAGCAACCCTTGGTTATTTTCAGATATCTATTAATATGGACGAAAATTGGACAAAAAAGAGGACTTTTTGGAAGCATTTAAAGGCTTTAAGAAGTCCCACTTTTGTGTTTAAGTGTGAGTTTAAGTGTGTTTTGTGTTGTAAGAGTAAGAGTTTGGAGAATTCTTCAATGAGACTCCAAAATTTGTGTTGGGGAGAAGACATAAGGTACTTTATACTTATGTTGAAGTTTTTGTTTCTTAGACTTGGATTTCAATACAAATTTGGTGTTTTTATTTTATTATCCATGAATTCTGAGTAGTTCCCTTCTTTCTCCTTGCTCTCGGGAATTAATGTTGTGGGATGAGAATGATTTAAAGATTTTTTTTTTACATTTAAAAATTTTGATGACATTTTCACTGATTCTTCATTGACTTTACAACTTGGCCACTTGTGAGGTTAAAATCCATTAAGAAACATAAAGATTCGGGAGGGCTATGATTTCACCCAACTAGTGAGTGTCACACTTCATTCTAGACAAAGCCATTGCAATCACTTAAGGGGGAGTGTAAATAAATAGGGAGATAAGTTTTGTTGGGCGTAGAATTGATATTTCTAGGGCGATAGACTAGAATCTTTTTCTAAGTCAGTTTAAAGTTTAGATTGTAAGGGTCCCTAGTAGGTCCTATAGAGAGGGCGCAGTGGGTAATCTGGAGGTGAGAGGCCAAAATCTACTTATTGCAAGGGGAAATATTTTTTCATAATATTCAAACTCGTTAAATTTACTTTTATTAAACTGTTAATCATAGTTATTCTCTCAATTTTAATTTAGTCTTAACAGTTGGGATCATTTAATTTTTATTTAATCTGCAAATTAAATAAAATTTTCTTCTGAGTTTTGCAAGCCAATTTAAAAGAGTCCAACTTTCCTCATAGGATCGATATTGGGGTTTTAAAGAAAATCATATATTATTTGGAATGATATGTATACTTGCGTGATACCTCTAGTGTGAAGCTTTATTATTTATTTTTCACATCATTTTATTTATTCACACTAGCCGATGAATATAATTTGGGTTAAGTTTTAGGCAATATTTTGGAGATTAAAAATACACATAATGCGAGTCAAGTCAAGTTTTTGGCGCCGTTGCCAGGAATGGGTATGAAACTTTTTAAATTTGGAAAGTAAACTTTTTTATTTGCAATTATATTTGAATTATAGATTTAATTTTTTTAAAACTTAAAAATCGAAAAGACCAAAAAAACATAAAATTTTGAAAAATATAAGAATAAAAAAATTAAAAAAAAAAGAAAAATCTTTTCTATTTTGTTGTGTTATTATTTTCTAAAATTTAATCATTTATATGTGTAGTTCAGGATCTAAAGGTTTAGTGCCCTACGATTTTAAATTAGAACATACTATAAGAAAAACATTGAAAATAATGAAGACTTCATAATTTTCAAGATATGGCAAACACTTCACAAAATAATATTGAAATTCAAAATGTTGAAAATGAACATAATAATTTACAAAAACCTTTAAGGGATTATGTAAACCCTACGACATATGAAATTCACTTAAGTAATCAAACTCCTGTTGTAGCGGCTAACACATTTGAACTTAAAATTGCAATAATACAAATGGTATAAAACAATCAGTTTTGGGGAAAACCAAATGAGAATCCAAATTTACATCTTGCAAGTTTTTTAAAACTGTGTGCTACATTTAAATATGATGGTGTATCAAATGATGTCGTCAGACTTAGACTTTTTTCATTTTCATTAAGGGATAAAGCAAATATGTGGTTAAATTCATTAGTACCTCGATCTATTAGAAGATAGGATGATTTGGCGCAAAAATTTCATGCTAAGTATTTTCCACCTTCAAAAACCGTTAAACTTAGAAATGATATTAGTTCTTTTACGCAGTATGAAGGGGAGTCAATTTATGAAGCTTGGAAAATGTTTAAGGAACTCCTTAGAAAGTGTCCACATCATGTTTTACTAGACTGAATAATTGTTCAAACATTTTATAACGGGTTAGTTGGATCCCTTAGATCTATCATAGATGTTGTTGTTGGTGGTTCATTAATATCTAAACCATTTGATGAAGCCTATGCTTTAATTGAATAAATGACTACAGATAATTTTCAATAGCCTTCTAAAAGGGTAAATCTTAAGAATGTAGTTAGTATTCATGATAATGAAGCTATTTCAATGGTTTCTTAACAAGTTGATGAATTATCTAGAAAAATAAACTTAATTGTAATGAATTTTTCTCAAACACTTCCATTTGTTGAAGAAAATTCATTATCACCAATGCTTGATTCTCAAACTTCATTAGAAACTATAAATGCTATTAATAGACCCAATAACCAATGTTAGAAAAACCATTTAAACTTTAACTGTAATAACAATTCTAGTGGTGGAAGTCAACAATGGAGGAACAATCAAGTAAACCTATTAGGAAAATGGAATAGTCAGAGTAATTCTAACTTTAGACCTAATTATTCTCCTAAATTTAACAGTAATCAGCAAGTTAAGGAGAAGAAGTTGTCTTTAAAAGAAGCGGTGTTACAAATGGGTAATCAATTACAGAGTCAGAGTACTATTATAAGAAACATAGAGAATCAACTAGGATAAATTGCTAACGCACTTAGCAATATGACTCAGGGAACACTTTCTAGTAATGTTGAAATCAATCCTAAAGATAAAATAAAATAGCTAGAGCAAGTTAAAGCTTTCCAACTAAGAAGTGAGAAGGAATTGAGTGTTGGTGTTCAAAAAAAATTCAAGTTGAGAGAGAAGATAAAGAAAATGAAACACCTAAAGAAAGTAATCCTAAGGAAATGGAAAAACCTGTTTCTCCAACTAAGAAGAATGTAAAAAGACCAACACCTCCTTTTCCTTAAGACTTAGACAACAAAAACTTGATAAAAAATTTTCAAGATTTTTTTCAAATATTTAAAAAGCCTACAATTAATATACCTTTTGTAGAAGCTCTGGAACAAATGTGAAGTTGTGCAAAGTTTATGAGAGAAATTTTGAAGATTATGAGATTGTTGCACTTAGTGAAGAGTGCAGTGCAATAATTCAGGAAAAACTTCCTCAAAAACTCAAAGATCCATGCAGTTTTACCATACCTTATGCAATTGGAGAAAAATTTTGTGAAAAAGCTTTAGGTGATTGGGGAGCAAGCATTAATCTCATGTTATTATTTATGTTTAGAAAACTAGGTTTAGGAGATATTTCTCCCACTATTGTAACCATATAATTAGTTGGTTGATCTATCACTTATTCTAAAGGAGTTATCAAAGATGTGTTGGTTAAAGTATATAAATTTATCTTCTCTATTTGATTTTATTGTGTTGGATATGGATGAAGATAAATAAATTCCTATTGCCTACTCTTTGACATCTATCACATGATTTTATGTAAGTATTAACATCTTTATAATGTAGTCTAGATTGTTAAATCCTAAATGTAGTTTTATTAACCCCAAAATGTCCCCCAGAATCTGATTTATGACATTTTTGTATAATTTCTTGGGTTTCTTCCAAAAGTTCACATTTTCTAATAACTAAGTCCATACATTATTTATATAAATAAGAGTCATCCCAGAAATAAAATTTTGCATCATAAATGAACTTTTTAATTTGATTGTTTTCTAATCTGTAGAGTCAAATGTTACTAACTAAATAGTTAAATATATCAATATACCATAAAATTTTTCATTCATTAATAGAATAAATTTGTTCATCTGGAAAATGTTCATTAATTTCATCATTAAAGCTAACGTTATTTTCTTGTTCAAGCCTTGACAAATGATCAGTTACCTGATTATCAATACCCTTCCTATCCATAACTTGGAAATCAAATTCTTGCATCAAAAGGAACTATCTAATTAATCATGGTTTTACATCCTTCTTCATCATTAAAAATTTAATAGCATAATGATCAGTATGCACAATATGTTTAGATCCAATAAGATAAGGCGTGAATTTATCAAAAGCATACAATATAGCTAATAATTCATTTTCACTGGTAGTGTAACTAATTTAAGCTTCATTAAGGGTTTTACTAGCATAATATATCACTTTAAAATTCTTATTTTATCTTTGACCTTAAGCAACCCCTATAGCATAATCACTAGCATCACATATTAATTCAAAAGATTTTGTTCAACAGGTGCAACAATAATAGGTGCAGTGATTAATTTTTCTTTTAATAAATTGAAGGCTTTCACACATTCCCCATTGAAATCAAAATTATTGTCTTTTTTCAGGAGAAGAAATAAAGGCTTGGAAATTTTTAAAAAGTCTTTAATATAACGACTGTAAAACCTAGCATGTCCTAGAAAACTTCTTACCCCTCTTATACTAGTAGGGGGTAGTAATTCGACAATAACTGATCTTTCTACTATATCGAGTTCAATCTCCTTTGAGGATTGGTGCTAGGCTTTTGATTATCTTCCATTAAAATTCTAAGCATACAGACAGAAGGGCTTATTCTTTTAATATAATCTAATATCCAACCAAAGGCTTTCTTATGATTTTTCAATGTCTCCAACATTTTTTTCTTTTTGCTCTGCAATGAAATTTAAGAATATAATAACTGGTAATGTAGATGAGTTCCCTAAAAATGTATACTTTAAAAGGGTAGAAAGAACATTCATCTCCTGTTCAGAAGGTTTTTGAATAGAAGAAATTAGAGGCTTAGTACTCTCAGTAGTATCTAAAATTTCAATTTTTTCCTGAACATAATTTGAATCCTCAGTATTTATCTTATCTGATTTATCTTCAAAATCATTTTTAGTTTCACTTTCCAGTTCTTTTTGATCTGATATGACTTCACATCTTTCTTGATAATGCTTAGAAATCATATAATCAATAATATCCATTATGTAAAATTTACCATCTTTTCCTTTATCAGGAAACTTTATTGATTTAAGCACATTAAATGTAAATTCTTGATCATTAACTCTCATGATTAATTCTCCTTTTAGCACATATATCATAACATGTCAAGTAGCAAGGAAAGGTCTCCCTAATATGATAGGAATTTCTTTATCTTCTTTCATATCTAACATAATGAAATCAATAAGAAAGATAAATTTATCCACTTTAACCAATACATCTTCTATAACCCCCTTAGGATAAGTAATTGATCGATTGTCTAATTATAGGGTTACAATGGTAAAGACATCTCTCCTAAACCTAACCTTCTAAATATTGATAATGGCATGAGATTAATGCTTACTTCTAAATCACATAAAGCTTTTCCACAAAATTTTTCTTCAATTGCAGAAGGTATGGTAAAATTGTCAAGATCTTTAAGTTTTTTAGGGAGCTTTTTCTGAATTATTGCGCTACATTCTTCACTAAGTGCAACAACCTCATAATCTTTGAAATTCCTTTTTTTATTTAAAACTTCTTTCATAAATTTGATAACACTTGACATCTGTTCCAAAACTTCTGCAAATGGCATACTAATTGTAAGCATCTTAAATATCTAAAAAAATCTTGAAAATTATTGATCCAACTTTTGCTGCTGAAGTCTTTAAAGAAAAAGAGTTGGTGGTCTTTCTAAATTAATCTTAGTTGGAGAGACGGGTGATTCTATTTCCTTAGGAATAGTTTCCTCTAGTTTTTTAGTTTCAATATTTTCTCTCTCAACTTCAAGTTCTTTTTGAACTCCAACATTTAGTTCCTTTCCACTCCTTAGTTGGATAGCTTTAACTTATTCTTGTTCTTTAACATTTCTAGAAAGTGTTCCCTAAGGCCTATTACTAACAGCATTAGTAATTTATACCAGTTGATTCTCAATGTTTCGAATAGTACCACTTTAACTTTGTAATTGATTGTCTATTTGTAACACCACTTCTTCTATAGACAACTTCTTCTCCTTAACTTGTCAGTTACTACTAAATCCAAGAATAAAAGTAGGTCTATAGTTAATAGTACTCTAGTTGTTACAGTTCCCCAATGGATTTACTTGATTGTTCCCCCATTGTTAACTTCCACCACTAGAATTGTTGTTCAAGTTAAAATTGGGATGGTTACAACTAAATCCAAGAAGAAAAGTTGGTTTATATTTAGTACTACTCTAGTTGTTACAGTTCCCCAATGGGTTTACTTGATTGTTCCCCCATTGTTGACTTCCACCGCTAGAATTTTTATTCTAGTTAAAATTGGGATGGTTTTTCTAACTTAGTTAGAATAAGGGTTATTCGGTCTATCAATAGCATTTATAGTTTCTAATGAATTTTAAGAAGCAATTATTTGTCTTAATTAATTTTCTTTAATCACATAGGGAGTTTGAGAAAAATTCATTCCAATTTGGTCTATTTTCCTAGATAATGCAGCAACTTGAGATGCAACCATTAAAACAAAATCTTTATCATGAATGTTGACTACTTTCTTAGAATTTACTCTTTCATAAGGTCATTGAAAATTATTTGTAGCCATCTCTTCAATTTAAGCATAGGCTTCATCAAATGGTTTAGACATTAATGAATCTCCAGCAGCAACATCTATAATAGATCAAAGGGATCCCATTAAACCATTATAAAAAGTTTGAATGATTAATCAGTCTGGTATAGCATGATGTGGATATTTTCTAAGAAGTTCCTTAAATCTTTTTGAGGCTTCATATATTGGCTCTCCTTAACACCGAGTAAAAGAAGTAATATCATTTCTACGCTTAATATTTTTTTTAAGGAGAAAAGTACTTAGCCAAAAAATTTTGTGCTAAATCTCTTCAAGTTCTAATATATCCAGGTGCTAATGAATTTAACCACATCTTAGCTTTATCCCTTAAGGAAAAAGAAAAAAATCTAAGTCTGACAGCATCATTGGATATGTCATAATATTTGAATGTAGCACACAGTTCTAGAAAACTTTCTAACTGTAAATTTGGATCCTCAGATGGTGTGCTCTTAAACTGATTATTTGTACCATTTATATATATGCAGGTTTAAGTTCAAATGAGTTAGCCGCTATAGTTGGGG
This sequence comes from Phalaenopsis hybrid cultivar, assembly GCA_002079205.1. Classification (NCBI taxonomy): domain Eukaryota; kingdom Viridiplantae; phylum Streptophyta; class Magnoliopsida; order Asparagales; family Orchidaceae; genus Phalaenopsis; species Phalaenopsis hybrid cultivar. The sequence continues at coordinate 155,588 of JXCR01146631.1, forward strand.
TTTTAATACTTAAATGAATTTCATCTGTTGTAGGGTTTGCATAATCCCTTAAAGGTCTTTGTAAATTATGATGTTCATTTTCAGTATTTTGAATCTCAATGTTATTTTGCAATATGTTTAACATTAATTGACAATTGTGTTGTCTTTTTTTATTTTTGAATCTTTCTAATTATTTGTTTTAATTCAAAATTGTAGGGCACTAAACATTTGATACACCTAAAATATATATCATTTATGTACTCATTTTTATACTTATTTTTGAGGATATTGCGCTTTAATGAAAGATAGTTGTTTGTTTTTCTTTCAGTTATAATTAAAGGGATGAAATATGGTGAAATGAGTGAAAAAAAATCAAATTTGGAGCAAAAATGAACAAGGTGTGAAAATGAACTATGGCGCCTAAGCACCCAGGACTAACACTTAAGCGTCAGAAGATAGAGAAGGTCGTGCCTAAGTGCTGAAGACCTCACGCTTACACGCCAAGGAGTTAATGATGAAAATTTAAGGAATTTTGGACAAATTTTGAAAGGGTGTTTGAAGCAACCCTTGGTGAAAATGTGAATTACAGTTAATAGGCACTGAAATACATTAAATGGCTCTTGAAAAGAAGAAACTCCTGTAAGATTCATTGAATGTGGACACATTTTGAAGAGTCACCAAAGCACCTATTGGAAAACTATAAAAAGGAGGACTTAAATTGAGTTGAAGAATAGATATAAAGAGAAAGAGGTAGAGAGAGGGGGAGAGAGAGATAGAAGACTAAGGACAATTTTAAAGAGTATAAAGTAAGGAGTTGTAGGATTTTATTTAGGGCTTCTTCTCATTTTTCTCATTCCTAGTGAAGGAGAAAGTGATTAGATAGTTCTAAGTAAGAATCCATTCTAGTTTGTTAGTGTGATAGAGAAATTTTAACCCTCTTAGGTTGGGTGACCAGACCTAAGGAGGATTGTAAGAGAAAGGAAGAGATTCAAAGGAACTTTAAGAGTTTGGTGGAGAGTAATTTGAGATACGTTTTTATCTTTGTGAATACATTTGGTTTTAATTTAGACTTTTTGTGTTCTTACATGATTTATACTTTTAAAATTAATTGTTGTTGTGTTTTCTCAATGAATTCTGAGTAGTTTTCTTTATCTTCTTCTTTAAAATGATAAGTAATTAAGTGTTGGATGGAAGTTGTGTGAAGTATTAATCTCTAATGTTGGAATAAGTTGTGATGATTTAATCATTGTACTTCATTTACTTCTTGATTTGGCTAATTAAAATGCTAAAATTTGTTGTGATAACATGTAAGATCTGTGGTGGTATTATCTCAGTCAACTAATGATAAAATCATAAGAGATTGTATGGATGAGAATGTAATTCATATGGTTGAGTGCAAATAAATAGGGAAATAAACTTTGAAGGGTCTACAGTTAGATGGCATTAGAGTGATAGACTAAAGCCCTCAGTTTGGTCTATTGTTTTAGGTCTTGATACAAGAAATTAGCACCAAGGTGGAGGGACAAGAGAGAACTCTAGAGTGAGAGCTAATATCTTCCCTACCTAGCTCATCTTCAGGACTATTCAAACTTTGGATTAGCCAATGTTCTTTGTAGCATCTTTAGTAATGGTAAATAATAATATTGCTCTTATTTGGTACAACACAATTTAAATACTTGCACAACAAAATTCCTATACTTGTTACTGATTAATGATAAGAAAAAAGATATTTTATTTGTATTGCTTTCATCTTACAAAATCTAGTTAAATTTTGTTAATTATTTACTTTATTTTCAATTATTAAAATTACCAAAAAGAATCAAACTATCATTCCTACCATAGTATCTATAGTTTGAGTAAGACTCTTTTTCAAAGAAGAGTTTGTTATCAAATTTCTTCTTAAGAGTTTGTAGTTTTCCAAGTGGGTTCAATATTTTGGGGCTTAATCAAAAAGTATTATATTACTTGATAAAGATATGTATACTTGCGTAGCATCCCAATATTTAAATATAAAAGAACAACACACCAAGTTTTTGGCACTGTTGCTAATAGACAAAAATAAATAAAGAGAATCAATAATCTACATACATTGTAGCACTATCATACCAGATAGGGATCAAGTTTTTGGCTTTTGTTATCAGGAAACTTACATCTAGTTCTCAGTAGTGGAGTCATAAGCAAAAGTATACAACAAACAAGGGGATCAAGTTTTTAACGCCATTGTTATGGAGAAAAAGAAAAATTTAGTAAATTTTGAAGGAATTTTAGCAAAAAAAATTTCTATTTTTTGAAAGCCTTATTTAAACTTTTAGATTTATTATAGGAATATCATAGTGTTGTTTTTTTCTAAGTTCTTAATTGTGTGATTTTATTTTATTTTGAGGTAATGTATGAGTAGTTTAGGTTCTAAAGGACAAGTGCCCCACCATTTTCAATTAGAAAGAACTATTAGAAAAATTTTTAAAATGAAATTATAGAAAAGTAAAAAAACATCAAGAAATGACGACCTAAAATAACCAAAATGCTTAAATTCATCTAGAATTTAGACCTTTAAGAGATTATGTAAACCCTATAGTAGATGAACGTCAATGTAGTATTCAAAAACTTATTGTAGCGGCTAATTCATTTGAACTTAAACCAGTTATTATTCAAAAATGGTATCAAATAATAAATTTGGGGGAGTTCCAACTAAAGTTCCAAATTTAAATCTTGCCAATTTTCTAGAATGTTGTGATACATTTAAATATGATGGTGTTTTGGATGATGTTATTAAACTTAGACTTTTTTCATTCTCACTGAGGGATAAGTCTAAGATATGGTTAAATTCGTTAGCACTTGAATCTATCATAATTTGGGGTGATTTAGTACAGAAATTTCTTACTAAATATGTTCCACCATAAAAAATTGCAAAGCTTAGAAATCATATTACATCTTTTTGTAAGTTTAAAGGGGAATCTATTTATGACGTGTGGGAACGATTTAAAGAACTTCTAAGAAAGTTTCCACACCAAGCCGTTCCATATTGGTTAATAATTCAAACCTTTTACAATAGATAATTTAGATCTATTAGATCAATTATCGATGTCGTTGTTGGTGGTTCATTGATGTCAAAATGATTTCATGACGCATATGCTTTAATTGAAAAGATTTCTACTAATAATTTTCAATGGCCTTCTGAGAGGGTATATCCTAAGAAAGTAGCCAATATTCATGAATTTGATGCTTTTGCAATGTTAGCAAATCAAGTTGCTACAATTTTAAGAAATTTATACTAATATGGAGTGAAGTTTTCTCAACAAATTTCAATGATTGAAGAGTATTCATTAGGCTAAATGGTAGATTCTCAGACATCATTAGAAACTTTGAATTTTATAAATAATAAGCCAAATAACACATTTTTGAACTATTATAACCCAAGTTAGAAAAACCATCATAACTTTAATAGGAATAATAATAATTAGGGTGGTAAAAATCATCAATGGGGGAACAACCAAGTAAACCCATTAGGAAATTGGAACAACCAAGGTAATAATAAATATAAACCTACTTATCCTTCAGGTTTTAACAGTAATCCACAATTTAAGGAAAAAAAGATGTCTATAGAAGAAGTGGTGTTACAAATGGGAAATGAGTTAAAAATTCAAGGAGCTGCAATTAGAAATATTGAGAATAAACTGGGATAAAATAACAAATTTATTAAGTAATATATCCCAAAAAACAATTCCTGGTAATGCAGAAGTAAATCAAAAAGTACAGAATAAAGAGCAAGTAAAAGCTGTTCAAATTAGAAGTGGAAGAGAGTTAGAAGATAGAGTTCAAAAAGAGATTGAAGTAAGGAGAGAAGAAATTAGAGAGCCTAAAGAGGATGCTCCAAAATGTTTAGAGAGACATATTTCTACACTAAAAATTGACTTCAAAAAACCACCACCTCCATTTTTTCAGAGACTTTGTCAACAAAAGTTGGATAAACAATTTTTAAAATTTTTGGAAAACTTTAAAAAGCGTACGATTAATATTCCATTTGTTGAAGCCTTGGAACAAATGCCAAGCTATGTAAAGTTTATCAAGGATATTCTTAACAGGAAAAGAAAGTTTGACGATAATGAGACTATTACACTTAGTGAGGAGTGCAATGCTATAATTCAGAAAAAACTTCTTAAAAAGCTCAAAGATGTTGGTAGCTTCATAATTCTATATGCAATAGGAGACAAATTTTATGGGAAAGCTTTACGTGATTTAGGTGTAAGCATTAATCTATGCATTATCAATATTTAAAAGACAGGGATTAGGAGAAATATCCTCTACTACTGTAACTTTTCATTTAGCAGATCATTCAATAACATATCCTAAGAGAGTTATAGAAGATGTTTTAATGAAAGTGGATCAAATTATCTTTCCTATTGATTTCATTGTGCTAGATATGGAGGAAGATAAAGAGATACCTATCATTGAGAGACCTTTCCTAGCCATGGAAAGAGCAATGATAGTTGTACAGAAAAAGGGAATTAACTATGCACGTCAATGATCAAATAAGCACTTTTAATATTTCAAAATCAATGAAGTATCGTACAAAAGCTAAAGATGATGAATGTTATAGGATGGATGTAATAAGATATCTGAGTGAATGTCATTTCAAAGCAACTTATTAAGAGAAATCTAAAATGAAAGACTTGGAGCATGAGCAAGAAGAGGAATTAGAGCAATATGATGATTTTTATGTGAAAGATTCAAATTATGTTTGAGAAAATTTTGAAGTTTTGGACACGATAGAAAAAGATAAACATTTTTTTCCATCGACTGAAAAACCTCCTGAACTTGAATTGAAGTTATTTCCTAAACATTTAAAATATGTCTTTCTAGGTGATTTCTCAACAATATCGGTTATAATTTCCTCAAATTTAACTTTAAAAGAAGAAGAGAGTTTAATGAAAACTTTGAATAATTATAAGAAAGTTGTTGGATTGATAATTGCTGGTATTAAAGGAATCAATCCTTCAATTATAATGCATAGGATTCTTATGGAAGGAACTGTAAACCAAGTGCTGATCCTCAAAGGAGATTGAATCTTGTTAAGAAAGAAATTGTTAAGAAGGAAATTTTAAAGTGGTTATATGTTAGAATTATCTACCCTATTTTGGATAGTGCATGGGTTAATCTAATTCATTGTGTTCTTAAGAAAGGAGAAGTGACTATTAGGAAAATAATAAGTTAATACCAACAAGACAAGTCACAAGGTGGTGAATACGCATTGATTATAGAAATTTAAATATCACTACTATGAAAGATCATTTTCCACTACTCTATCTAGATCAAATGTTGGATAAACTAGTTGGGCACAAATACTTTTGTTTTCTAGATGGATATACTTGTTATCACCAAATACAAATAGCTTCTGAGGATCAAGAGAAAATAACTTTGATCAGTGCTTATAGTACATTTGGTTTTAGAAGAATGCCCTTTGGTTTATGAATGCCCTTACTACATTTCAAAGATGTATGATGGTTATTTTTTGTGATTTAATTGAAAAAGGAATTGAAGTTTTTATGGATGATTTGTCAGTGTTTGGAACTTCATTTGAATCATGTTTTAAACATTTATCAATAGTTCTTAAGCACTGTGAAGAAACAAATTTAGTCATTAATTATGAAAAATGCCAATTTATGGTAGCAGGAAGAATTGTTTTAGGACATCACATATCAAAAAATAGTATGGAATTAGATCCTGCAAAAATTCAAGTGATTGCTAATTTACCTCACCTAATAAATGTAAGAGAAATTAGGAGTTTTTTTATGACATTGTGAATTCTACAGGCAACATATTCAAGGCTTCTAAATAATTGCTAAGCATATATACCATTTACTCGAAAAAGATGTAATTTTTAATTTTGATAAGGAGTGTTTAAAAGCTTTTGAGCTATTAAAAGAAAAATTAGTCACTGTACCAATTATTATTTCACCAGATTAGGAAAAACCTTTTGAATTGATGTGTGATGCAAGTGACTATGCTATTGGAGCTATTTTAGGACAAAAACATGATAGGATTTTTAAAGTAATTTATTATGCTAATACAACTCTTAATGAAGCTCAAATTAATTATACCATAACTTAGAAAGAGTTATTAGCAATAGTATATGATATTGATAAATTCAGATCAATTTAATAGAAACAAAATTTGTTGTGCATACAGACCATTCTACTGTTAAATATTTAATGAAAAATAAGGATATGAAACTAAAACTGATAAGATGGATTATTCTTATGCAAGAATTTGATTTTGAAATAGTAGATAAGAACGGAGCTGATAATCAAATTGCTGATCATCTGACCAAGCTTGAATTAGAAAAATCACTATATTTTGTAAAAGAAATTAAGGAACATTTTCCAGATAAAAAATTATTTGATATTAATGAGTGGTGTGTTCCATATTATGTCAACATTGTGAACTTCATTTTTAGTGACATTATACCATATGGTCTGACATACCAACAGAAGAGAAATTTTTTTATCTAAAATTAAGACTTATTTTTTGGATGACCCATTTTTATATAAATAAGGAAAAGATCTAATTATTCTAAGATGTGTGCCTTTAGAAGAAACTTATGAAATTATCCAAAAATATATTGATTTTGATTTTGGGGGATATTTTGGTGTTAATAAAACAACATACAAAATTTTGCAATCTAGATTTTATTGGCCTACAATATTTAGAGATGTTAATGCTTATATCAAATCTTGTGATCGAAGTCAACGTGTAGGCAATATTTCTAAAATAAATGAAACGACCCTTAATTATAAGTTGGAAGTCAAGATATTTTATGTTTTGGGATTAGATTTCATGGGACCATTTATACCATCTTTTAAAAAATTATATATATTGTTCGCAGTAGACTATGTATTCAAATGGATAGAAGTCGTTGTTTTACCTCTATGTGATTCTCAAAGTGTTGCAAAGTTTTTAAGAACTAAAATATTTATTTTGATTTGGGATGTCAAAAGTGATCATAACTAACGGGGGAAGTCATTTTAGAAATGCAATAATGGAGAAATTAGTAAAAAAAATATCATATCAACCATCGAATTGCTACTGTTTATCATCCTCAGACAAGTGGTTTAGTTGAATTATGCAATCATGAAATTAAAATAATCTAAAAAAAAATCTATGAATCCAACAAAAATGGATTGGTCAGTCAAACTTGATTATGCTTTGTGGGCTTATAGGATTGCATATAGAACTCTTATAGAAATTTCCCCACATAGGCTAATATTTGGGAAAGCTTGTCATTTGTCAGTTGAACGTGAGCATAAAGCATATTGGGCTATTAAGGACTTCAATTATAATTTAAAAGATGATGGTGAGAAAATTCTATTACAATTAAATGAGCTTGAAGAGAAAATGAACGAATCTTATGAAAGCGCTAAGATTTATAAAGAAAAGATGAAGATGTGGCATCATCGCACGATTCTTACTAAAACTTTTAAGCCAGTGCAATAAGTTTTGCTATATAATGAAAGATTAAAATTATTTTTAATAAAACTTAAGTCCAGGTGGATGGGCACATTTGTTGCGATAAAAGTTTATCCCTATGGAGCTGTGGATATCAAAGAACATAAAACTGAGAAAATATTCAAAGTGAATGGTCACAGACTGAAACCCTATTTTTTTGGAGATCAACTTAATTTAAATGATCTTTTATTGTTGAGTCGACCAGAATAAGCACTAGTTACGTCGAGCTGATGATGTAAACCAAGTGTTTTATGGGAGGTAACCCATAAGTATCAGTGTGTATTTATTTTAAATGATATGTTGTTGTGTTTAATTAAGAAAAATTTAGTAGTATTTTTGAATATATAATGATATAGTGAGGATTCTAAGACCTTAATTGATGACTTAGACGTGTTAGAGTGCATATTTGGACGTTAAGCAGATCTGTGCTAAAGTAAGCACCGACGCTTAAGCGCCAACACGCCATGCTTAAGCACGGTAGTTAAAAAAAAGAAAAAAATGTGTATAATTAATATTCTAGAAGGATTAAACATTTTTTAGTGGCTTTAAATTGGATTTAATGGTTTTTTTACATGTGTAATGTGTCTAGGCTTCATCCAGGGCCTATAAATAGCATTGGGAATGAACAGAATTTTACCCCACTTCAAATTTTTATCCTAAGGTCTATGTGAAGAGAAAAAGAGTGATAGAACTTACAAAAATGTCTTCTTCAGAGATTAAAATAAAGAAGAAAGAAGAAGCCATTAAGAAGGGTTTGTTAGTCAAAGTGCGCAAGAGTTATACAACGAATTCCTAGCCGTTAGTATAGAAGGAATAGTAGAGATGATAAAAAATATTGAAGCTGACGTGGCTTCAATGGGAGCAAAAGTGAATGAGACTAATGCACACTTGGAGCATATTGGATGGCAACTCAAAATGTTATTCAACCATACAAGTCATATAGAAGAAGCAAACAAGGCGATGTATTTGAAAAATAAGTGGATTGAAGAAGACTCAATGAGAGTTCTTCACCGTCGTTCTTTCTATAAAATCTATATTTTTAATGCCCCAGGAGAAACAAGAGAAAGGCTGAGATATGTTCCACTGGAAGGAGAATGGAATTAAGTTTGAGAGTCTAGTTTGTTTTGTTCATAGTTAGTATTTGTTTGTTTTATGTGTTTTGATGTTAAGTTTGTTTTGTATTTGAATTGATGTGCTTAGGAGATATCTCATTCAAGAATCTTTAGACTGAAGAAAATATGTGTAAATTGTTTTTGTATTTGTTTTAAAAAATTAATGAAAGTGTTTGTTAGTGTGAAAAAATTATGTAATATTTAATGTTGAATCAAATTGTAAAAATTGTGAATTTTGAGAAAGACGAGAATAGAAGGCTAAGAAAATAGTTATTAAGAGTTATAAAAACTATTTAAGAGTGGGTGACTTAGGCAAGATGTGTATTTAACTTAAAAGTCAAAAATATCAAAAATTGTGCACTGGCGCCTAAGCGCCAAAACCCTATGCTTAAGTGCGGGTTACCCGAGAGGTAGGGGTCTAAGCGCGTAGGTTGACTAAAATTGGTTCGCGAACAGTTAAAAGTGAAATATTGAACCAAAAATTGCCAGTTTTATTTCTGAACATTGTCTTATTCCTCTAGTGTTCGTGATTTTGGACTTAGGACACCTTTAAAGTTGAAGATTTTTTGGTGGAATTGAGCCAAATTCATTAGATTTCATCTTCTCAAGGTGAGAGCTTCACTTCTATGTAGAAATTTTTTATTTTCACCATATATTTGGAGTACATCGTAGAATTATCCAAAAAATCATTATCCATGGTGAAAAATTAATAAAGTCTATGGAAAATACATGGAAAAGATTGTTTAAGCTTTTGGAAGTTAAGTTTAGTGATTTAGACTTGAATTTATGACTTAGGGAAAATATAGTTTTAGTGAATTTTTAGAAAATGGCACCAAAAATGAAGAGGGGCAAGGGGAAGTTGATACACCTAAAATATACAGTATTTTCATACACAGTTTTATACTTATTTTGGAGATATTGCACTTTAATGAAGGGTATTTGTGTGTTTTTCTTGTAGGTACAATCAAATGGATGAAAAATGCTAAAAGGACTGAAAAAGGGTCAAATTTTGAGGAAAAAAAGAAAGGAGAAAAAATGATCTGGAGCGCCTAAGCGCCCAAGTTTGACGCCTACGCTCCAGACGCTCGGAACCAAAGCTAGGTATCCCGCGCTTAAGCGATAGAAGTAGTTACTTGATGATACATTTAATTTGAGCAGATTTTTTAAGAGGTGTTTGAAGAAACCCTTGAAAAAAACATAGGAAATAGCCCATGGACACAAAAATTCATTCAATTGGCTTTTTGAGGAGGAAACTTCTAGAAGATTCATTGAATGAGACATCTTTCTGAAGAGACACCAAGGCACCCCTTAGATTTTTATAATAAAAGACTTAGATTTTCCAAGAGAGGAGGCTAGCCACCCATCAACTTTACAGCCATCATCCATCTAAGCCACCGCCGCCGCCATCGCCAGCCACCTTTTCTTTTTATTTTGAGTTTTAGTTTGTATTGTGAGTGAAGGAAGAGAATTCAAAGGAGCTTCAAAACATTTTGTGGAGGAGATTTGAGATAAGTGTTTATCTTTGTGACTACACTTGGTTTTAATTTAGATTTCTTGTTTATGTGCATGATTTCTACTTTTAAACTCATGTGTGGTTGTGTTTTCTCCATGGATTCTGAGTATTTTTCTTTATCTTTTTCCTTAAAATGTTGTGATTAAATACTTAAAGGAGGTTGTGTGAAATATTAGGCTTTAATGTTGGAAGAAGTAGTGATGATTTGAAATCTAGCACTTCATTTACTTCTTGATTTGACAAATTAAGATGTTAATACCTGTTGTGAGAACATTTAAGATCCGAGATGATATTATCTCAGTCAATAAATGGTTAGAATCACATAATAATTTCATGAATGAGAATGTAGTTCATGGGGTTGAGTGCAAATAAATAGGAAAATAAATTTTTCAAGGGTGTAGAATTAGAGGACTTTAGAGTGATAAGCTAAAGCCCCCAATTTGATTTATAGTTTTAGGTTTTGATATGAGATGTTAGCTCCCAAGTGGAGGGAGACGAAGGAACTCTAGAGTGAGAGCTAGTATTTTCCCTATCTAGCTGGTCTTCAAGACTATTCAAAATATAGATTACCCAATGTTCTTTGTAGCATCTCTAGTAAGGGTAAAGAATATTATTGCTCTTATTTGGCACAACACATCTAGTATACTTCCACAACAAAATTTCTATATTTATCACTGATTCATAATAATGAAAAAAGATATTTTATTTATATTGCCTTCATCTTGCAAGTATTTTAGTTAAGTTAATTAGTTGCTTGCTTCATTTTTAATTATCAAAAATTACAAAAAGAATCAAACTTCAATTCCTATTTTAGCATCTTAGGTTTAAGTAAGAAAATATTGTTAAGTAAATTTTGTTATCTAAATCTAGTTCTCCCTGTGGGTTTGATATTTGGGACTTAATCCGAAAAATCTATATTACTTGATAATGATACGTATACTTGTGTTGTATCCTATATTGAAATATTATAACTGCATTCTTATTTGTTTCATAGTAAAAGATTTACCTAGTTTTTGCTTTGGATCATGTTTTGGCTTTGTTGCAAATTAAGAATAAGTATTAAGGAAATTAATCATATAACCACATACATCGCATTTTACATCTATATATATAGAAAACCGGGATCAGAAGTAAACTTTTGATTCAAGCAAATTTGTCTGTTCAAAAGCTCTGGATCAATATGCAGAAGCAACGCAGTCAAGAAAGTTGATTCCTGAGTGGTGTTTTAGAAACCAGACAGATCTATAGAAGATTTCATAGTTCGCCAAAAATGGGAACATTTATGTTGTTTTTCTGTTGTAGTGGTCATTTTTGTAGTTTGGGAGTTTTACGCTAATCTCCTTGAGGTAGAGGAAGATCGAGTTATGGTGAGAGGAAAATCAATAGCTTTTTCCCTGGAGGTCATCAATTCATTTTAACAGTTGCCCACAAGTTTGTTATGCTTTTATTCAAATTCTAATCCTACTGAGGGACATTTAGATGATATTATTTCTTCATTGACTGCGGGAAGTGTATTGTGAAAAATAACGAATGATTGGAGAGTGAATTTTCTTACGTCAAAGCTTGATGCCACGACAAAAGTGAGACACTATTTTATTTTAGCTCGTCTACTACCTACAAATCATCTGAGTGAAGTTACAAGAGAGAGAGCCATTCTAAACTACTATATTCAACATTCAAAGCCGATTGATATTGGATTTTTAATATATCAGGTGATCACTAGGTCTGCCAGAGCTGCCACTATTGCAGGATTGGGATTCACATCCTTAATCTTTTCTTTATGTGAGCAGGTTGGTGTGAGATTTGATGGTTGGGAGGGGATTCTGCAGCCACTAAAGCCTATTACCAGTGTCAATGTGAAATCTTATTCAAAGCATTCTATATTTGGCTGGAGAGGAGGATTTTCAAGAGTTTCTGGTGCTTCTATGTCTCGTGCTTCTACTTCACGAGTATCTACATCACAAGGTCAGTCGACTAGTCTGGATTCACAGTCACAAATAATGAGAAGATGTTAGAGAATATTAACTACACTACAGATAAGGTACTGAATTTAGAGAACTATGTAGGACATATTGATACCTACATGAAGAGACATAGTGATTATGAAGAAAAATATCACACATCTTTAGAAAGCTTTATTAGGGGTGACCAAAGTGTGGTATTTCCTTCATATCCACATTACCCTCACTATAAGCCTGCAAATTTTTGGGATGATGATGATATGGTGATGATGAGGAGTAAGAGGATTGAATTGAATATTTTATTTTTAAATTGTATGAACTTTTATGTGTTGTAGTTGTTTGGACCGCTACTCTTTTATATGTTATTGTGTATTGTAGTTGTTTGGAATGTTGTTGTTATTTCTTGTGTTAGATAATGTTGTCATGTTTAAAAATGTATTTGTGTTTTTGTGAGTAGTTATGTTTTGTTTTTGTGGCAGTGATTGTGTGAACATTGTTGTTTAGTTGTATCTTGTTGGTTTGTGAAGAACTTATTCTAGAGATATTAGGAAGGTTTAGAATATTGCTAACCTTCACATAAGAATTTCATGTTTAAATTTTAAATTTACTACCATGTATTGTCTTTATGTCGTAGTTATGAATTTCTATTGGTTTGTGTTTATTTGCTTTTATGTCATCCTCTACTGCATAGAAGTTTGTTGAATCTCATATATGTTAAAATTAAGTTAAAATTTGATCAATTAATTTTTACTCATATTTTTAATTTTTANTCGCTACTCTTTTATATGTTATTGTGTGTCGTAGTTGTTCGGAATGTTTTTGTTATTTGTTGTGTTAGATACTGTTGTGATGTTTAAAAATGTATTTGTGTTTTTGTGAGTAGTTATGTTTTGTTTTTGTGGAAGTGATTGTGTGAACATTTTTGTTTAGTTGTATTTTGTTGGTTTGTGAAGAACTTATTCCAGAGATATTATGAAGGTTTAGAATATTGCTAACTTTCACATAAGAATTTCATGTTTAAATTTTCAATTTACTACCATGTATTATCTTTATGTTGTAGTTATGAATTTCTGTTGGTTTGTGTTTATTTGCTTTTATGTCATCCTCCACTGCATAGAAGTCAGTTGAATCTCATATATGTTAAAATTAAGTTAAAATTTGATCAATTAATTTTTACTCATATTTTTAATTTTTATATTTGTATATTTAGGATATGAAAATTCCTATAAGCATATTATTTTTAGTTTTCATTGCTGCTTATATATATATTTTGCTAAAATGTTTTTTCTTATTATCAATTTAAGTTTGGGGGGGAGGGGGGGATGAAAAATAATTTTGAAAACTTGAATTTTATTTGTTCTAAAATGTGCTACAAATAAATTTGATTTTGATTGGAAAAAAAATAATTATGTGTATGAAGTTATATTAGGGAAGTAAAATTTTGAATATAAAAATGAGCAAGAAAATTTAGTTGAAACCTATAGTGATGAAGAAAAAATTAAAGTTAAAAATTTTTAGTGTAGAAATGATAAATATTGTATGACATTTATGTACATATTTTTATACCAATTTTTTAGGATGTTAAGCTTTAATGGAAGGTATTTGTGTGTTTTTATTTTATGTTCAATTAAAGTGATGAAATATGGTAAAAAGAGTGAAAATAATCAAATTTAGAGCAAAAATGAAAATGACAGAGAAGGTCGCGCCTAAGTGCCGAAGACCTCGCGCTTACGCGTCTGGTGGTTAATGAAGAAAATTCAAGGAATTTTTTATGAATTTTAAAGTTATTTGAAGCAACTCTTGGTGAAAACATGGATTGCAGTTAATGCGCACAAAAATACATTGAAATGGCTCTTGAAAAGAGGCAAATTTTGAAAGATTTATTGAATATCGACACATTTTGAAGAGATGCTAAAGCACCTTTTGGAAAACTATAAAAAGGAGGACTTGAGAAGGAGAGAGAGATATATAAGACTTAGAACACTTTTAGAGAGTAGAAAGTAAGGAGTTATAGTATTTTAATTTGGGCTTCTTCTCACTTTTCTCATTCCTAGTGAAGGAGAAAGTGATTAGATAGTTCTAAGTAAGAATCCATTGTAGTTTGTTAGTGAGATAGAGAGATTTTAACCCTCTAGGGTTGGGTGACCAGACCTAGGGAGAATTATAAGAGAAAGGAAGAGATTCAAAGGAACTTCGAGGGTTTGTGGAAAAGAATTTGAGATAATTTTTTATCTTTATGACTACATTTGGTTTTAATTTAGACTTTTTGTGTTTTTACATGATTTCTACTTTTAAAGTTAACTATTGTTGTGTTTTCTCCATGAATTATGAGTTTTTTTCTTTATCTTTTTCCTTAAAATGATAAGTAATTAAATGTTGGATGGAAGTTGTGTGAAGTATTGATCTATAAAGCTGAAATAAGTTCTGATGATTTAATCCTTGTACTTCTTTTAATTCTTATATTACAATAGGAAAACAATTTCAAAATATTTATAACAATTTAAAACTAAATTTATGCATAAAATAAAAACTGAAATTAAAAAACTGATAAAGTTTAAAATACTAACACAGTTTAAAAGACTTTAAACGAAAGTCTGAAATATTATGAAAAGATCTTTCCCCTTGTAAAGAGATGTTGATCAGTGTAGGAATTGAATGATGAAAAAGATAAAATGTTCTATTGTGCCAAATAGGAGCAATCCTATTCTTTACCCCCTCTCGGTGCTTGCAAAGAACTTTGGCTAACCTAGGGTCTCTCATCGACTTGTGTAGTAGTGTTGAGTAGATTTTCACGTCTCACTTCAAGATTAACCACTATTCCCTCTATATAAAACCTACTAGAGACATCTATGATAAAAACTCTAGACCAAATTGATTAAAGAATCTTGTCTATCACCCTAGAAACATCAATTCTACGCCCATCAAATCTTATCTCCTTATTTATTTGCATTACCCTCAAGTGATCGCAACCGCTCTGCCCAATATAAAATGTGGTACTCACTAGTTGGTGAAATCATAGTTCTCTTACACGAAACAAAGATTCACACACACACACACACACACACACACTAGACTCCAATTGAAATCTCCAAGAAGACCAAAAAATGACTCCAAAAAGACTCCCTATTCGTCCAGAATTCTGTCAAATTCAAGCCCCTCTTTAAAATTCTGTCAAATACAATAGAACTTCTAGAAATTAGGTTACTGACGCTATAATGCCCATTCAACCCATCTAATGGCACTATGATGCCAAGGGTGGCGCTAAACAAAACATTCATTTTTGCTTCGTTTTGTTTTCATTTTCTCCAAATGTCCATTCCATGTACCTGGAACCAAAAACATGCAAAATACCTTCCTTTAAAGTGCATTATCATCAAAAATAGGCATAAAATGAACATGAAATGTATACTAAAAACATGTTATTTTTTAATGGATCATTGGGAGCGTAGGCGCCAGAAAAGGTTGGGGCCTTTTTACATTGAAATTAGACGAATTTTGAAGAGGTGCCTTAAGTGAATCTTGGTTATTTTAATCTATTTAATAGAGTCATTGGCTTGCCAAAAATAAAGACTTGTTGGTGGGAATCTTGAGTAGTGGTGGTGAGAGTCTAGTCTTAGCGTGAGTCTTGTGTGGGTGTGTGAGTTAGAGTCATGTTTTGGTGTGTATTGGAGGAAGAAGCCAACAAAGGAAATCCAAAGAATTTTCTTGGGGAGAAGTCTAAGATGAATATTTTGTATTTTTGTTTAATTATTGTGTAAACTTGGTTTTCAATTATATATATATATATATATATATATATAT
>JXCR01146631.1:172593-232161 GCA_002079205.1 Phalaenopsis hybrid cultivar
TCTGATCAATGACATCTTGGAAATGAATTTGTCTAGTTCTGCCTTTGAGTAGAAGTATTCCAAGGTATTAAATAGAGAGGTTGGCATAGCAAAATCCAGTGTATTCAGAGATCCAGTGCTTGAGCTGAGGTGTGGAGTTTTTATTAATAATAAATTGACATTTTTATTTATTGAGTGCCATACCTGAAGTTTGTTGAAAGTGGAGAAGGCAATTATATACCCTCCTGACAGAATTCTTGGCAGCATTAGAGAAAATAATAATGTCATCAGCATAGGCTAAATGGCTTACAAGGATATTAGATCTGTGATGGAAAGCCAGATGAGGTGAATTAGAAACCAGCCTATTCAATTGTCTTGAAAGGTAGTCCAGAGCAAGTATAAAAATGGTTGGAGACAAGGGGTCTCCCTGCTTGATCCCTCTGGTAGCATTGAAGAAAGCCATGGAATTTGCCATTGATCAAAATAGAATGTGCATTGCATTTAAGCCTTCTATGTATCAAATTAATAAATTCTTCATTGAAGCCTCTAGCAGCAAGAGTATCAAGGATGGATTACCAATTAATGGTATCATAGGCTTTGCTTATGTCCAGTTTGAAAATGACATTTCCTCCTCTACATTTACTGTCAAGATCTAGCAGGAGTTCCTGGGCAAGAAGGATGTTATCAGTAATATTCCTCCCTTTAATAAAGGCCACTTGGTTGTCACTAATGAGATGTTGAAGGTGGGGTTGCAGCCTAAACACAATGATTTTGCTGATTATTTTGGAGATCACATTGGTTAGGCTGATTGGCCTGTAATCCCCCCAAGTTTTCTTATTTTGANTCTGTTTCTATAATCAAAGGACCCATATGGCAGTAAGCAGCAATTCTGATGGCCCAGTAGATAGCTATGAATTCAGCCTCCAGAGCATCCTTTGCCACAGTAGGAGCAGTGAAATATATAATGGGAGAACCATGAGAGTTCCTGAAGATTCCCCCAAAACCAGCACAACCCTTTGAGAAGCTGCCATCAGTGTTGACTTTCAACCAACCAGTAGGGGGGACTCCAACGGATTAGTTTGAAAGATTGAAGAAGAGGAGTATTGTTTCCTGGAGTCCAGTGCTTTATAATATAAGGGAAGTGATGAAACTTGATTAATTTCTGAATATAAGAGATACAATTCATAATCACAGATGTAGACCCTGACAACTTCTCATCAAATTTGTTGTGGTTTTTGTACATCCATATGAACCATGCCACAATGCATGGTATCACCCAAAGCTTGTTGTTATGTCAATCTTTCCAAGTAGAAGAGAATTTAATCCAGCTTACATTCTGACTGTTAATATTCAGGAGCTTTATTAAACCAGACCAAATTTCTTGTGAGAGGGCACATGAGAAAAATAGGTGATCCAAGGTTTCTTCAGCAGCATAGCAAAGTGGGCAGATTGAAGGCCCTCTCAGCCCTTTAATCTTTAATATATCATCTGTAGGAAGCAAGGAATGTCAGAGTCTCCAGCAGAAGAAGGACATAGAGGGAGTTAGGAATTTACCCTAAATGATTTTACCCCAAGGCATCTGGTTCCAGTTAAAGAAGTGATGGTAAATGTAGGCTGATAATTTCTGGGAGTAAGCCTGTTTGGTGATTATTTTGTCTTTGGGAATGGAAGAGATAGGAGTATCCTTAACCCACCTCACATGTTCACTGGTAAGAATAGTGTTCAGCAGCCTGCAGTTCCACTGATTATCAGACCAAAAATCCCTGACTAGATAATGAGTGTTGGGATTAGGGTTGAGGCATTCAAGTTTCTCTCCATTGCTGACCTAGTTATCTAACCAAGAGTTGATATGCCCATCTCCTAGCTCCCAAATGAAGAGTTCCTCAGCTTTATTTCTGATTTTAAGCAGTTTTGTCCATAGTTTGGAATCCCCTATCCTCTTGGATACCAAAGAAGGATGTAAAGATCTGCAATATTTCCCTTCTAGAAATCTAGCCCAAAGGCTATCCTGAGCCTGAATCTGATCCATCATTTGCAAAGATTGATGAAACACAGGTGTTGGAAGTCTTTAAAGCCCAGCCCACCAGCTTGTAAAGGTTTACATAATTTCTGCCAAGGGAGCCANATTTTTTTATCTTTCTCCTTGCAATAAAAAGTAATCATTTGTGGGATTTGAATGGTTTGAAGATTTCTTTTATTCAATAATTGTGATGGTATTTTCACAAGTTTTTAATTTAATTTGCAAACTGGTCATTTGTAATGTTAAAATTTGTTGTGAAACATAATGACCTAGGAGGGCTATGAATTCACTAAACTAGTGGGTACCACACTAACCCTTAGGATGGAGGGGAGTCAATTCTAAAGGAGAGTGCAAATAGATAAAGAGATAAGTTTTGATGAGCGTAGAATTGGTGATTTTAGAGTGACAGGCTAGAACTTTAACCAATTTGGTCTTTAGTTCAGAACCTAAGGTCCGGTTAGTCCTATAGAGAGGGCACAGTGAGTAATCTAGAAGTGAGAGGCATGAATATACTCAGCATAACCATATCAATTAGGAACTTAACTTTAGATTAGTCGATGTTCTTCATGCACTCGAGAGAGGCTAAAGAATAGGTATGCTCCGATTTGTCACAAAACCACAATTTTAACATCAAACATTTAATTCCTAAAATGATTATAATCTCTATGCAAGGGGAAACACTTTTTATAATATTCAAACTCTTTTACACATTTCTAGTTTATAAAATATGCATTTACTACTAGCTTTTCGAATTAGCAAACTTTAGCTTTAACATTTTACAAACAATTTGATATTATTCTTCTACAAATTTTGTTTACAGTTTGAATAGTAATTTTTTGAAGTTGAAATTGAAATTTTATCCTTCCCTGTGGGGGTATACCGGGGTTTTAAAAGAAAACTCTATATTGCTTGAAACGATACGTATACTTGCGTAGTACCCCTAGTGTGTAAGTCATTAATCAATTCTAAAATTTATAATATATCTATTTTGCACACTAGCCATTGAATATAAACTTGGTCAAATTTTTTGCCATCTTTTGGAACTTAAATAATTTCGTAATTGCGGGTCGAGTCAACTTTTTATCGCCATTATTGGGGAAGTAACAAAATTTTTTACTTAGAAATTTTATTTGAAATATAGATTGATTTTAGGAGAATTGTATTTTAATTTTTTTGTATCAATATTTGTTTTATTCTTAAAATATAAAAGTTAAAAAAATCAAAAAAATCATAAAAATAAAAAAAAAACATAAAAAGAAAAAAATTGGTTTTTTATTATATATTTGGAGTATTTTTATTTTCTAAATTTTTAACTTTTGCATGTGTAGTTCAGGATCTAACACTTTAGTGCCTTATGATTCTGAGTTAGAATGAGCCACAATAAAAATTAGAAAACAAAAAGAACTTCACCTTACTCAAGAAATGGTGAACAAATCACAAAATAATTTTGATAATCAAACTATTGAAAATGAACATCATCAAATACAAAGACATTTAAGGGACTACGCAAACCCTATAACAAATGAATATCACTTGCAAGTTTTCTAGAAATATATGATATATTTAAGTTTGAAGGTGTATGAAACGATGTTGTTCACTTAGAATTTTTTCCTTTTTCTTTAAGGGATAAAGCTAAGATGTGGTTAAACTCATTAGTATCTAAATCTACTAGAACTTGGTGAGATTTAGCACAGAAATTCTTGGCTAAGTATTTTCCACCTTCAAAAACTAGTAAACTTAGAAACAATATTACCTCTTTTACTTAGTATGAAGGTGAGTCAGTATACGAAGCTTGGGAACAACTTAAAGAACTTCTTAGAAAGTGTCCACATCATGCTTGGCCAAACTGGTTAATTATTTAAATATTTTATAATGGGTTAGTAGGATCCCTTAGACCTATTATTGATGTTTCTGTTAGCGAATCATTAATGTCAAAACCATTTGATGAAGCATTGACATTAATTGAAGAGATTTCTACTAACAATTTCAATGGCCCTCTAAAAGGGTAACAAAAGTAGCCAGTGTTCATGATAATGATGTAATTTCAATATTAGCATCTCAAGTTGCTGCGATATCTAGAAAGTTAGATCAATTTTGAATAAACTTTTCTCCAACACCTCATGTGATTGAAAAAAATTCTTTAGGATAATTGATTGATTCTTAACCATCATTTAAAAATTTAAATGCAATTAACAATAAACCCAATAACCCATATTTTAACTGTTATACCCATGTTGGAAAAACCACTCTAACTTTAACAGGAATAATACTTCTTGTGGTAGAAATCAACAATGGGGGAACAATCAAGTGAACCCATTGGGAAATTGGAACAACCAATGTAATACTAACTATAGACCTTTTTATCCTCCCCGCTTTATCGATAACCAAAAAATAAAAGAAAAGAAGTTGTCTTTAGAAAAAGTGGTGCTACAAATGGGAAATCAATTACAAAGTTTAACTACTGCTATAAGAAATGAGAATCAAATGGTACAAATGGCTAATACACTAAGCAATAGACCTCAAGGAACACTTCCTAGTAACACTGAAATAAATTCTAAAGATAAAATCAAAGAAAAAGTAAAAGTTTTGAAGTTGAGAAGTGGTACAAATTGGAAACTCAAGTGCAAAAAGAGATTGAAGTTGAGAGGGAAACTGAAGAAACTGAATAATCTAAAGAAAATATTTCTAAGAGCTTAGAAAAACCTACCTCCTCAACTAAGATCAATTTAGAAAGATCTTCACCTCCATTTTCTCAGAGATTAAGAAAATAAAAGTTAGTTCAACAATTCTCAAAAGTTTTTGATATATTTAAGAAATTATTGATAAACATTTCTTTTGCTAAAGCACTAGAACAAATGTCGAGTTTTACTAAATTTATGAAAGCAATATTAAATAAGAAAAAAAAGTTTGGTGAGCACGAGACTGTTGCATTTAGTAAAGAATGTAGTGCAATAATTCAAAAGAAACTTCCTCAAAAACTTATAGATCCTAGTAGATTTATTATTCCATCTACGATAAGAGAAAGATTCTGTAGAAAAGCCATATGCGATTTAGATGCTAGCATTAACCTCATGTCATTATCAATATTTATAAGGTTAGGTTTATGAGAGATTTCTCCCACTACTGTAACTCTTCAGTTAGTTGATTGATCGATTACTTACCCAAAAGGGGTTATAGAAGATGTGCAAGTGAAGGTAGATAAACTTATATTTTTTATGGATTTCATTGTTTTAGATATGGAGGAAGATAAGGAAATACCAATCATTTTAGAAAGACCTTTCTTTGCCATTGGACGAGTGATAGATGTGTAAAAAGGAGAGTTAACCATGAGAGTTAAATCACCAGGAAGTTACTATAAACATATTAAAATCAATGGATTGTCCAACAATAGTAAAAGATGGTGAATCTTACAAAATGGAGACTATTGATCATTTAATTGGTGACCATTTCTGAGAAGGCTATGAAGTCAAAATAGAATAAAAAGATCTGAAGGATGAAAATGAAAGTGATTTTCAAGAGGAATCAATTGAAATAAATACTGATGATTTAAATTATGTTTAGGAAAATTTTAAAATTTTAGACACTACTGAAAATAGTAAACTTCAAATTTTGTCTATTGAAAAACCTCTTTAACATGAAATGAAAGTTCTCCCAACGCATTTAAAGTATGTATTTCTAGGGAACTCATCAACATTACCTATTTTATTATCCTCAGACTTAACAGAAGGTCAGGAAGAAAAATTAATGGAAACAATAAGAAATTATAAGAAAGCCTTTGGTTGGACATTTGCAAATATTAAAGGTATCAACCCTTCAATCTGTAGGCATAAAATTCTTATGGAAGACAATCACAAGCCTAGGGAAGATCCTCAAAGGAGATTGAACCCCATCATGAAATAAGTTGTTAAAAAGGAAATTTTTAAGTGGTTGGATACTAGAATTATTTATTATATTTTTGACAGTGCTTAGGTTAGTCTAATCCACTATGTTCCTAAGAAAAGAGTGACTGCAATGGTTAATGAAAGAAATGAATTAATTCGAACGAGATATGTCACTAAGTGACGAATTTGTATTGATTATAGAAAACTAAATCTTGTCACTGTGAAAGATCACTTTCCTTTAACTTTTCCAAATCAGATGTTAGATTGACTAGCTGGGCACTGATATTTTGCTTTTTGGATGGATATTCTAGATACCACCAAATACCCATAGCTCCTGAGAATCAAGAGAAAAATTTTACAAGTCCTTACAGAAATTTTGCTTTCAGAAGGATGCATTTTGGTTTATGTAATGCACCTGTAATTTTTCAAAGTTGCATGGAGTCAATTTTCTGCAATCTAATTGAGAGAGGAATAAAAGTTTTCATAAATGACTTTTCAATTTTTGGAACCTCTTTTGATCCATTCTTAGACCATTTAATGAGAGTTCTAAAATTTTTTGAAGAAACAAACTTAGTTCTTAATTGGAAAAAATATCAGTTTATGGTCACAGAAGGAATTATTTTAGGACATAAAAGTTTTGAAAATGACATGAAAGTAGATTCAACAAAATTTAAGTAATTATCGAACTACCTCCTTCAACTACGGTTAGAGGAGTTAGAAGTTTTTTAGGACATGTTGGTTTTTACATGCAATATATTAAATACTTTTCTAAAATCGCTAAGCCTCTAAGCCATCTTTTGGAAAAAAGATATGACCTTTGATTTTAATGATGAATGCCTAAATGCCTTCAATTTATTAAAGTAGAAATTACTCACTGCGCCTATTATCAATTCACCTGATTGGGAAAAACCCTTTGAATTTGTGTACACTGCGAGTGATTATGCTATTGGGATAGTATTAGGAAAAAAAATATTATAAGATTTTTGAAGTTATATAGTATGCCAATAAAACTCTTAATGAAGCCCAAATTAATTATATTACTACCGAGAAGAAATTATTCACAATAGTATATGTAATTGATAAATTTCAATCTTATCATATTGGAGCTAAATATATTGTGCAAACTAATCATTCTACTATAAAACATTTGATTATAAAGAAAGATGCTAAATCAAGGTTAATCAGATGGGTCCTTCTGATGTAAGAGTTTAATTTTGAAATTGTGGATGGGAATGGTGCTGATAATCAAATTGCAGATCATTTATCAAGACTAGAATAGGAAATTATGGTGATGAAAATATTAAAATAAATGAAAATTTTCCCGATGAAAAAGTATATACGATTATTGAATGGTGTGTTCTGTGGTATGTTGATATAGTTTAGTTAGTAACATTTTACCCTATAGACTTGCAAGCCATTAAAAGAAAAAACCCATACACGATGCAAGATTTTACCTTTAGGATGACCTGTATTTAGATAAAAGATGTAAGGATCAAGTTATTAGAATATGCATATCACTTGAAGAAACACAAAAAGTTATTCAAAAATGTCATGAATCTAATTTTGGGGGACATTTTAGAGTTAATAAAACTACTTTAAAGATATTACACTCTGGATTTTATTGGCCTACTTTATTTAGGGATGTCAATGTTTTTGTAAAATCATGTAATCGATGTCAGAGAGTAGGTAATATTTTTAGAAAGAATGAAATGCCCATAAATTTTACTTTAGAAGTTGAAATTTTTGATGTTTTGGGTTTGTATTTTTTGGGACCATTTGTACCACCTTCCGTAAACCTGTACATTTTAATAGTAGTGGATTATGTTTTTAAGTGGATTATAGTAGCTATTTTACCCTGTTGTGATGCTCAATTTGTTGCTAAATTTTTAAAGAAAAATATTTTTACTATATTTGGAATGCCAAGAATGATCATTATAGATGAGGGAAGTCATTTTCAGTACTTAAGAATTGAGACATTAACTAGGAAATATGGATTAAACATCAAACTTCCACAGCATATCATCCCCAAACTAATGGTTTAGCAGAAGTATCCAATTGGGAAATTAAGAGAATATTAGAAAAAAATATAAATCCTAATAAAAAAAATTGGTGTGCTGACTTGATTATGCATTATGAGCATATAAGACTATATATAAAACTTGTATAGAAATGTCACCATATAGGTATATATTTGGAAAGGTTTGTCACTTAATAGTTGAAATGGAGCATAAAACTTATTGGGATATTAAAGAATTTAATTATAATTTGAAAGATGCTAGTGAGAAACATTATTGCAATTAAATGAGTTTGAGAAAATTATAAATGAATCTTATAAGAATGCAAGAATTTATAAAGAAAAGATAAAAATTTGGCATGATCGGAAGATATTAAGAAAAGATTTTGAGCATGTACAAAAAGTCTTACTTTATAATATAAGATTGAAATTATTTCTCGGAAAACTTAAGTCTAGGTGGTCAGAGTCATTTATTGTAATGGCAGTTTAACCATATGGTACAGTGGATATTAAAGATCTGAAAACTGAAAGGATAATCAAAGTAAACAGACATCAATTGAAAACTTACATTTGTAGAAATAAGCCTTTGCATGAAGAAATTTTGATGTCATGTCACCCAGAGTAAAACATTGGATACGTTAGACTGACAACTTTAAATCAAACGATTTGTAGGAGGCAACACATGTTATCAATGTGGATTGATTTTCGATTGATTGATGTTTTTATATGAACTATTTGATGTAGTACTGAGACTTACATGATATAAGAAGGAACAAAACACTAATTTGATGATCAAAATGAGATTGGGACATGAAATTTGGATGCAAGGTGAAGTGGTGCTTATTTGGGCACTAGCGCCTAAGCGCCAGTTTCATAATAAGCTTGACACCTAAGCACGAGAAATCGATGCTAAGGTGCCAGTTAAAAATCATGAGAAAATTTCCCCTGACAGCTTTAACACATTTCTTTTTGTTAAAACCCCCTTAAACACGTATTTGGGGCTTGGCACTTCAAATATTGGGCTTGAGAGAACATCTTTAGGGAAGGAAAGTGTGTTAGGTTCAATATTCTTGTTTCAATGGAGAGTAAGAGCAATGGTGGGGTATATGGGAAGAAATTTTGCACGAGAACACTCAGACATACTTCAATGGGTTTCTTACACTTAGCCTTGAAGGAATCATGGAGAAAATCAAGAAAGTTGAAGAGGAGATGGAGAAGATGCATACCAAGTTGAAATATATCTACTAAAAGTTCGAACATTTGGATTGGTAGTTAAGACTCCAACTCAATCACTTGGCATGTCTTCAGGCAATCAGGTAAATATGTATCATGAAAACGATTAGATGGAGAGAAAGTTGCTAAAGAATTTCCTCGTGCTCCTTTTTACAACTTATTCATGCACTGAACTCCGATGAACAAAAAGGTAGATGATAACACCGTTCACAGTTATTAGTAGTTGGGAGTTTGAGTGAGGAATTTGATGTCTACTTATGTTTGCAATTACTGCACCGACCTTTGAATTATAATTATCTTTTAGCTCTGCATGATTTGGTTCCTATATTCATGATTTCTGTTGTTGGATTAATATTGTATCTATTTGTATTGAATCGTTCGTTGTGTTAATGAATCTATATTAAGTTTTTGAGTAAATCTTAGTTGGTTGTATGCTTGAAGTATTCAGTTTGTTAAATATTTTTGGGAGTTTAATATTAGTGCAAATGGATCGTTGAAAGATGATTAATAGTTTATATGATGTTAAATCGAGTAAATTAACATCTGGAAGCCTTATAATTGTTGTGCTTACACTTTAAAAATTAAAAAAATTGAAATTTACAAAAATCTTGGTCTGGTGCCTAAGAGTCAGACATATACGCGAGTCCGCGCCTCAGCGCCAAAACTCGTGCCAAGGCGTCGGACCAGCCGAACCGCGGGTTCAGTCTTAAAATTCATGAATCTGACTAGTTGGCATCATTTTTATCTTTGAAAATTCATCTTCTTCCTTTCATTCGCACGCTAGACCTTCTAGGGCTTCTCCTTGCTTGCAAAAATTGGAGTTTTGGAGCTTAAAATCTTTAGATTTCTTCTTCTCTAGCCATGATCTGCACTTTGTGTTAAAAATTTTGGTATTCCAACATGGATTTCTTCTAAATTTGGGAAAATATCAAAAATTGAAAAAAAGTTAGGATTTAATAGTGAGAAATCCATGTTGGAAGTGTTTGTTTGTTTAGAAATCACTTTTACGAGCCCTTAGAACTTACATTTAAAATTTATTTTGATTTTTTTCTAGATTTTTGAATGGCTCCTAAAACTAAGAGAGGAAAGGGAAAAGATATTTCTGATAGTAAGAAATTTGTTAGTATCAAAGCACAGGGTCATTACAATGATTTTCTGCTATCGAGGAAATTCATTGCAAAGCAGAGTTTTTTTAGTACTGGTGGTGTTGTAGAAAATTTAATTATGGTTCGACAATGGGAAGGCTTTTGCTACTTCACTGCAGTAGCAGTCATTCTGGGGTGTGAGAATTTTATGCAAATTTGTTGGATGCACCAAAGGAGGAAGTTTTTGTTCATGAAAGAGTGGTTGAGTTCACTACTAAAAAGATCAATTCACTGTATCAATTTCCTCCTACTTGAGATTGTTACTATTCTAAGTTTGAGCCTTTGTAGATAGAGTTGGATGAGACTATTGAATTCCTCATGAAGGGACATGGAGGGTGGAAAATATAGAATGAATATAAGGTAAATTTTCCCTCTATTATGCTACATGATTCATCTAAAGCTTGACATTACTTCATATCTGCTCAACTGCTTTTAACTGTTGAGTATTGATGGAGTACGGTCCACTTCTAATATTGGAAAATTCCTTTGTATGACGCTTAATTAACAATTGATAATCAAAATTAATTATCTTGAATCTCTTTCCTTTAAAAGCTTCACTTGATCTTTCTTTCTTTAAGAATCCCGCAGATACACCAAAAATATATGCATTTTTAGACTCATATTTTATACCCATTTTTGGTGATATTACACTTTAATGGAAGGTATTTTTATGTTTTCTTTTAGGTTATTGAATTTTAGGACTTGAAGCAAAAAGGAAGAAAAAAAGATAAAATTTGGAGCAAAAAATGAAGAAGTTGAAATTTGTTCAGCGACGACGGCGTCGTTTGACAGTGAGCATCGAATTAAATTGGGGAAAAATGGTGCCGACGGTGCCAATGTCGATTCAACCCCTATTTCTAAAAGATTTGATGAATTTGGATACCTTTTGAAGAGTTTTTGGAGGCACCTATTGGAGAACCGACTCTAGGCTTTATTTGGGGCCAAAACTGATCAGAAAAGTGACTCTTTCTGACATTTCATCGCCCCAATTCAACCCTCTACGCATCACACATTTTTTTATTTTCATTCCACAGCCATTTAGATTTTTGTGGTGAGATTAAGTGTGAACTCTTCTCTAAGAGTATTGGCGAAGGAGAAAAGTGAGAGATTTCTTCTTCCTACATTTCCTAGAAGAGGCTACAAGGGATTTGCTTTGAGAAAGAGTTTCAGATAAGTGTTGTTTGTTTATTAGTATTGTATAAACTTTCTTTTATATATGAAATTTGTGTTTTTTTGTATCTTTTTCATGAAGTCTGAGTAGTTTACTTTATCTTTCTCCCTACTCTGAGAAATGATGAAATGAAGAGATAATATGGATATGTTAATATTAAAATATAAAATAAATTGTGATGATTTTTCAACTCCAAACTTAATTTAATTTTTGATCTTGCCAATTGAATTATTAAAATATGTTGTGAAACATATGATCCGGGAAATGGAGTATGAGCTCTACAACAGAGTGATGATCACATTTGATTCCATGAAGGAGAATTTCGTTCATGGAATTAAGTGCAAATAAATTGGGAAATACACTTTGTTGGGTGTAAAATTGGAGAATCTTTAGAGTGACAGACTAAAATCTCTAATTTGGTCTTAGTGTTTAAAAACTAAAGCGAGAGTTAGCCTTTAGGTGAAGGGAAGTGGGAGCTTTGGACTGGGAGCCAGTATCCTCCTAGCCTAGCCACAGATTTACAGACTAAATCTGGGATTAGCCAATGATTTTCTATAACACTGTACAAGGGTAGAGAACTAAAACTGCTCCTATTTGGCACAACACATATTTGAACCATTTATCTCATCTCATTTTTCCAAAAATTTAATTGCAGTGGGAAAGATATTCTTACACATAACAAATTTTCATCACATAAACATAGTTTAATAGTTTAATAATTATTTTTTAAACTCTGTATTTCAGTTTTGTTATCAGTTAAATAATTTAGTTTTGATAATATCTCAACATTCAAAATTAGTGATAGTAATTTTGTTTTGACTTTCTGTAAATTTCCTCGTAAATTTATCATTTCAAATTTAAACCTTCCTCGTGGGATCGATATTTGGGGCTTAAATAGAAAGGCCTTTATTACTTGATAACGATACGTATACTTGAATAGAATCCCAATATTAATTGCTTAAATTTCTAATTCATAAAATATTATATCAAGTTTTTAGCATCATTACATAGTGGAGTCAACTATTTAATTTTTACACAATTATATTTCACATCAGGATCAAATTTTTGGCGTCGTTGCTGGGGAAGGTAACGATAAATTAAATAGATTTGGTAAATTAAGAAATTTAAAGATAATTAATTAAAAAAAGTAAAAATTTAAAAAAAATTTAAAAAATTCAAAAATCCAAAAAGAAAATATATTTTTATTTAAGAATTATTTTTAAGAAATTTTTCTTTGCTTATTATATTTGTTTATGCGAAATATTGGATCTGAAGGTTTAGTACCTTACGATTCAGAATTAGAGCGCACTATTAGAAATATTTGAAAACAACAAAAAGAAATTAAAAACTTAAACGAAATGGAGAATAACTTAAATAATCAAATAAACAAAAATTGACAAAGACCTTTAAAAGATTATGCTAATCCGACAGCAGATGAACTTCACTTGACTATTCAAAATCCCGATGTAGCCGTTAATTCATTTGAGCTTAAATATGCTATTATCCAAATGGTACAAAATAATCAGTTTGGAGGAACACCTATTGAAGATCCAAACTTACATCTTGCTAGCTTTCTTGAAATTTGTGCTACTTTTAAATATGACAGAGTGTCTAATGATGTTGTTAGGCGTACTTTTTCCTTTTTTATTAAGGGATAAAGCCAAGGCTTGTTTAAATTCATTAGCACCTTGATCTATCAGAATATGGGGAGAACTATCACAAAAATTCTTAACTAAATCTTTTCCACCTTTGAAAACCGCTAAGCTTAGAAATGATATTACATCTTTTTGTCAGTTTGAAGGGGAATCGATATATGAAGCCTGGGAAAGATTTAAAGATCTTTTTAAAAAATTTTCACACCATGCTCTACCAGATTGGTTAATAATTCAAACATTTTATAATAGAGTAGTAGGATCACTTAGATCTATTATAGATGCTGCTACGGGTGGATCAATAATGTCAAAATCTTTTGATGAAGCATATTCTTTAATTGAAGAAATGACTACTAACAATTTTCAATGGCCCTCTAAAAGGGTAAATCCTAAGAGAGTAGCTAGCATTCATGATTCTGATGCATGTCTATTTTAGCATCTCAAATTGTTGTTATTTCAAAAAATATTGATCAAATAGGAGTGAACTATTCTCAAATACCCTCAGTATTAGAGGAAAATTCACTAGGATAGATCATTGAAATCTTTGATGGAAAAATCACCCTAATTTTAGTTGGAATAATTATAACAGTTCGGTGAATCCCTCCAGAAATTTGAACAACCAAAGAAATCCTAGTTATCGACCTTATTATCCTCTTGGATTTAACTCTAATCCTAACCCACAAGTTAAGGAAAAGAAGTTGACGATGGAAGATATAATGTTAAACATGGGAAATCAAATACAGAATCAAGGAGATGCCATTAGAAATATTGAAAATCAATTATGACATACTGCACTTAGTAACAGACCTTCTGAAATTCTTCTGAGTACGGTGAAAGTTAATCCAAAAGATCAAAAAAAGGAGAAAATTAAAGCTATTCAATTACAAAGTGGAAAAGAAGTTAAAACAAGGATCCAAAGAGAAACTAAAGTTGATGAAGAGAATGAAGCAATGGAAAGTGACCAAAATGAAAATGAACAAACACAAGGTCCTTTAGAAAAAAACATTACCTCTGTTTCCTCAAAGACTGAAGCAGAAGAACAAAGATAAACATTTCACAAAATTTTTTGGAAATCCTTAAGAAGTTAACGATAAACATTCCTTTTGTTGAAGCTTTGGAACAAATGATAAGTTATGTGAAATTTATGAAGGATATACTAAACAAAAAAAGAAGTTTACAAATCATGAGACTGTTGCACTCACTGAAGAGTGTAGTGCTATTATTCAGAAAAAACTTCCTGAAAAATTAAAAGATCTTAGTAGTTTTACTATACCTTGTGCTATTGGTGAAAAATTTTTTGGAAAAGCTTTATGTGATTTAGGAGTGAGTATTAATCTTATGTCTTTATCGATGTTTAAACATTTAGATTTGGGAGAGATTTCCCCTACAACTATAACTCTTCAGTTAGTTGATCGATCAATAACTTATCTAAAAGGAGTTATAGAGGATGTATTAGTAAAAGTGGATAAATTTATTTTCCTTGTAGACTTTATAGTATTAAAAATGGAGGAAGATAAAGATATTCCTATTATTTTGGGGAGATCATTTCTTACACAGGGAGAGCTGTGATAGATGTACAAAAAGGAGAATTAATAATGAGAGTTAATGATCAAGATTATTGCAAAAGCTATAAGATATCCAACAATAGAAAAAAGATAATGAATGTTTTAGGATGGAAGTAACTGATTATCTGAGTAATGAGCAATTGTTTTAGGATGGAAGTAACTGAACATCTTAAGAGCTTGGAATTCACTGGGTATACCATGTAATTCCAATAATGAGCTATAAGTTTTTTTTTATCTGTTAAGTAATTTTGAGTAAACATTTCAGTAGATCTTGATTATAATACTAATGACAATATTTTAAGAGAATCATATGACTTTACTATGATCATATGTATTTAAATAACAAATATTTTCTTATTGTTGATTTGCATGATTCAATGTTTTTAATGTTTGTTATTTCAATTCATCAATAATAATAAAAATAGAAGACTTTATTTTGAATACTATGTTATTATTTTCGTTCTCACAACTAAAGATTGTTTCTGCTCATGTCTATGTTCTAATTACTTGGCTTGAATCTACTGATAATTTAGAGTCTGTTTGGGGCAGCTGTAGCTTATTGAATAATATGTTGATAAGCTGATTAAAAATAATCTGCTGATAAGTTAGGTGCGGTGGCTATTACAATTTTTTTTTATTATTTTGGAAAATTCTGACCGTTGCCAATAAACTGCCGCCGCACTTAGATAAGTGCGATGTGAAAATGCAGTTTTCTGCTTTTTGAAAATGCATAAGCTGCCAAAACGCAGTTTACCCAAACAGGTTAGGTGTGTTTTCAAAACGTCACCGCACCAAATAAGCTGCCCCAAAAGGGCCCTAGGATTCAAGAATAACAATACTTTATTTTTACATTTTTACGAGAAATTAAAAAAAAAATGCTTTGCTATCATATAAAACCTCCAAAAAATAGTGACAAAATTTGTTAAAAATTGATTTTAATTAATTTGACGTGCATATATGTACACATAAAACTACTAAATTATATTAAATTAGAAAAAAACGTAGTTTCGTTACTGCTCCTTTTTTGATCAAATGTCATTGTAAAATTGGCCAAAAAATTGGCCGCTCAAATGAGCTAAAATCAGTTAAATTCATGCAAGTAAGATAATAAGGACCTGATAATAAAAAAAAATTCTAAAACATATGGCTTTTGTTGACATAAATTAAATCAGATTCCCAAAAGGTATAATTAAGGAATAGCACGAATCTTATAGTCCACCTGTCGATCACAAATACATTTCTTCATTTAAAGGTAGCTTTGGTGGAAATCATCTCATTCTCTCTCCGTCAGCTCTCATCTCCATTTCGATGATGTTGTCGGGTCGCTCCCACTACTGCTGCTCTAATTTGTGCGCTTCGCCGGCTCTTCTGTTCCCCTAATTTCCACGGCTGGAATTCTCTCTCGAAGCGAAGTAAGCTTATTATTGATCTCGTTCTTCTTCCATCCTTTATCCTGATCGCTTTTTTACTTACCTTGTTCAGGCGAATCCTTGCCGCGATTTGGCGGAATTAGAGCTAGGGTTTACAGTGTTTGAGTCTTGAGTTCTTTGTGTTTTCTCTGATCTGCTTGATTTTGACTTGAAAAGATGGTGCTAGTTATTTTTCATTACTTTGGGTTTTTCTCGGTTAGCATTTTGTTTTGAGTTTTTGGGAAACTGAAGTTGTGCAGTGATATGAACATAAAGCTCTTCAAGCTTTGAAGTTCTCCCTGCGTTCTTTGTTTTAAATTGATTTAATGTGGCGCGGAATACTTAACAGAGGTCAAAGATAGAGTAGGTGCTTGAACCTAGATCTGGACTTTGTGGGTTATGATTACTATTCTAAGTATTTTTTTTATTGCATTAGAAACATTGCTAATTTTGATAGCAGGAAATTATTTGATCAGAGAATACGGAGGTGGTTTGGACTGTATTCCCTGTATTTATAGGCTTGATTTTTATGCGGGATCTCATTGTCTGGGAGTTTAAGCAATCCGAGCTGGTTCTTGAGTTCGTTCAAACTTATTGATGAGTTCAAGAATCAAGCTTATCGAGCCTTAAGCTCAAGCTCGAGCTCAAATTATTATTTGTATTTTAAGTGAGCTTAACAGGGCTTGACTTGTTGGCACACGAGCCATCTTGTGTCCCATTTCTTCTCTGCCTAGGGAATTTAAATCAAGTGACGCAAATTACCATTGTGACTTACCTGCAAGTAGTGATTAACTAGTTCCATTGATGCCTTTTTTGGCATGCAATGAAATCTTGTCGTGGCTTGTTTAATGTGCAGCGAGTCCCATTGACGCCTCTCCATTGAGCATTGAGTTCCCATCATATTCAAATGCTTGTTCCATCGATGCCTTCTTCACTAAGCTCTCTTCTCCATTTGCAACTCTAACTGTGACTTGTGCTGATGCCTCCTTAGGCAAGCGTCTGTCACAATGTATCTACTTGTAGTCCCATTTATGCAATCTCCAACCTAATAAAAAAAAATGGCTTTCTCACATTCCGACCTTTGAGCTGATGAGTCGAGCTCGAGCTTGCTGTTGTTTCAATGGATCAAAGCTCAAGCTCGTATTATGAGCTTGAGTGCCATTGGGCAAGAAGCCAAATTTGAGTTTGTTGTGACTTTGACTTCTATTGACTTGTCTATGCCCCTGCTCTTTGGTAAGTGTAGCTTCCAATATTGGATTTTTTTGTATTCTTAGAAATTGGCAATTAGTAGTTTGATTCTTATAATTGTGAGTTTTTGTATATGAGAAGAATAATTGCATATCCTTTATATGAATTTAAAATTGGATTAGGATGACTTAGCTTTATATAATTCCTATGAAGCACTTCATGAATATTACATCCAGAAAGTTTTGGATATTCTCATAACTACATGATAGTTTCTTAAAAGCAGCAATATTTGCTAGTTTTGACAATTATATTTTGGAAGTGAAATTTTGTTAACCTTTATTCATTGAAGTTCATATTTTGGCCAATGTTATAAAAAACGTTAGGAGGTTCTTAGGCAATGTGGTTGTCTAATGCCCTAGGTGTAAGGCAGCTCTAAAAAAATAATTTAATCACTTGTAAAGTCATTTTAAGTATAAAAAACATTTACTTAAGAGTGTGAAGTGATAATGATTACATTAAATTAAGATAAAGAAAAATTAAATTTTGAACTTATATTCTATTTCAATTTTTAATGTTTGATTAATGTATTATGCTAAATATGTGCAAACTACTACAGTATACAAGATCAAAGGATAATCTAATCATCTCTACTATTTATTCTATCCTTTCCATCAATCATGCTTTATTTGTTTCCCTCCCATCTCCTCCTCTTATCTTTTCACGCCCTTCATCATATTTAAGATGTACTTCTGTAGAACTTGAAACTCTTGTTTCCACAGTTGTCCAATTTTTTTTTTTCAAATGTACTCCTTATTTTTAGCACCCTTGATGTTTATTTTTCTTTACTTCATGTCAACTATCACCATAAAAAACTAACTAAAATTTTATGATTGAAATATTAACACTCATCACTCAACAAATGCTAGGGATGTAATCATGTGGAGTGGAGCCGAGTCGATTTAAGCATAACATGGATTAGATTTTACTTGGTCATATTGTAAGTTGTTCAAAATTGACAGTAGCTCGAGTCACACTTTCACACTTATGCTCATACTTGGCTTGTTTAAGTTTATCTATTATTGAATTTGACCTGTACTTGGGTTGACTAATTTATCAGACAATTACTTAAAATTAATACATAAGCTCATAAAAAATATTATATAAATTCTTGTGTGGTTATCATATTAATAAACAAAGGTTTAAGTTTAAATGAATAACGAATTTGATAAATCTGGAATTAGTGTCTTAATATTTGACACCAATTAAATAAACATAACTAAAATAAAATAAAAGTTGGACTAAAAGGATCTGAGAATTGAAAATGCGGTCTCAATGAGAGTATCAACATTTAAATATTTGGATTGAACAGAAAACACAAGGGTTGCTAACTATGAGCTGATGGTGTGTTAAAGTTGTGACAAATATAGATGATGTATTTGCCTAGGTAGGTTTAAATGAAGATGAGCTTACTTCTGATTCTCGTGCAAGTGCGTTTTGATTCCTACGTATTCAATTGAAGAAGATTTTCTTATGTGTAAGATTGAGCATCACATACTATGCTCACCAACTTATTAACTGCAAGCTGGCTGGGAAGGAGGTGTGTTCCCCTTTGAAGGCACATTCATGCGGGCACCCTTCTTGCACTCTGGGCAATTGGAGTGTGGAGATTGAAAGTGGATATTGATCTATAAAAAAATAAAAATTTAACATACATAAAGTTACCTATTATGATAAATAAATTAATTTATTTATATTAGATAAGGAAGTATTAAAAAAAAACAATTTTATAATATACCAGCCACCATAGAGCCTAATATCATGCCTTTAACAAGTTTTTCAAGCTGTTTCATTTAAATCTTTGAAATTTAAGGAGGAAAATTTTACTTTTTATGCCTCATGATAGCAAAAATTAGGGAAGTATACTTTTTGTTTGATTTCTTGAGTAAATATGCTGGAAAGCTCATTTCAAACCAAGGTTTCCTTGCTATTGTAGAATTGGGTTCCAAAATAATATCCTAAGAGTCGAACAAAGAGTTGCTTTAACCTTCCTCTTCCCAGGCTCTTCTTTGTCTCTTACCATGCACTTGAAATCGATCTATGTTGAGTTTTCATGAAAAAATTTCCATCTCCGACTATAGTTATAAGTTCATGGTTAGTGATATTATATGCTTGATTATTTAGTAAATATTGTTTATTGTTGAAATCTTGAACCTAGAATGACATTAGACATCACATTACCAACTGCAACATCTTAAAGCTTTATTCAAATCTTGTTTGAACTATTTTCAAGTTTTGTATTAAGGCTCTATTGATATTCAAATGTTATTTGAAGAATGTTTTATTAAGATTCAATTATTGTTTCAACACGGTTTGAATAATTTTTAAAGAGCTTTGAATAATATTTGATGAATGTTCAAATAAGACTCAAGCAAGGTTCACACAAGATTCAAACATGGCTCGGACTTTGGTCGAATTTAGTTGGAATGAGATTCAAAGAAATTTCAAGTAATTTTCAATCAAAGTCCGAACAAAGTGCAAACACTATTCGCTCACTGTTTGGGCATAGTTTTAACATGATTTGAATGTGGTTTGATTCAAATTTATATTTTTACTTTCTCTTTGGAACTGTCTTCTTTTGTTATGTATGCATTTTTTAAAACTATTTATTGTTGAGAGGCATAATACTATGTGGGTATAGGTCAGAGGGTGTGATGGAGAAGATTGTTATGCAATTTGAGGCTTTGGTTAGTTTTTTAAGGACCATGATCGGCAGTTCTTTGGATTTTTTGATTCATCAATTATTATTGAAGATGGTTGGTGATGGTGTGAATGAGAGCTGATCCATTGTGTTTACATTGGATGCAAGGACACTACATTTATCATTTTTGAATTTTTGCTGATTATTGGGCTAGTTTTAGAGAATACCCATATTAGGATAAATTTAATAGGATGAGCAAAAGGAGTAAACTGGTAGAAAAGTTCTTGGATGCTAGCAAAAACATTTAAAATTTATACCTAAAGGGGGCATTTTTGAATGATGTCTGGAAGCCTAGGTGGTTTTTGTAGATAGCATTCTTAACCAAGACAATCACAATGCAATTTTTTGTGATATACTTTGGATTGGTTGAAGATGAGGAAGCTTTTTTTAGGTACCCATAGGTTAGGATGTTGTGAGAGAGATTACTGAGAGGGCTGAAGAGTATAGTACGGCTATTGCCCTAGCCCAATACATAGGAAGCCAATCTTTTACCATTTTATGTATAGAACTGTAGGCCGAGATGGTAGGGGGTGTCACTTCTTATTATTCTACATAAGATTGATGTACGATTAGTGGGGTTGAAAGATAGAAGAATAAGAATTACTTTATTAGGGGTTTTACAGATCTATAAAGGAGCAGGCAATGTAGATTCATGCACGATTAATCTCTTTTCTCAATTGATGAGAATTAGTTATCCTTTTTTATGTTGTTGGGTGTAAAGATTGGTTAACAAATCTTAAGAAGAAGGATATGTGAGTGCTTTGCATAGTGTGATTCCGGTAGTTGAATACTCTCAATGCATGGTATATTGTGATTCCGGTAGTTGAATACACTCAGTGCATTGTTAGATAGCCATTAGGAATTTTTTTTTATATTGACATTTTATTCTAGTAGTTGAATTGTCTTTACACCAGCACCAATATCTATTTCTAAAGCATATTGTTTCTTTATATTTTATAATAAGAGAGTGAATCTTGTGCTATACAGACCTATGGATTTGACATTATGTTGGATGATTTGTTTGATTGATATTGTATGTCAGGAATCTCCACCTATAATAAGTCTAAGAGAAAGGAATCCCTTAAAAGTAACCATCATGTACATCTTTGGAAATAAGAGAGTTTTTGAAATCATGGTGAGACCAGTTTGGATCAGGGTGTGATTTATTTCGGGACAGCTATCGACGTCTCTTTTCTCTCTACAGGCTGTATGCTAGGGTTCCAAGTTGTGTTCCAACTGCTTCTTGATCTTCAAGTGGTTTTCATCCTTCCTACACCTTTTCCCAACCTTTCCCACTTGTTTCATTATCCCTTTCTTTGTTTTTACTTGCTGCTGCCACCCTGAACAACACCCCACTGTTGTTCTTGTTGTTCGCCGTTTCCCCCTTGCTCTCGTCGATTTCTCCAGCACTATCGTTGCTGTCTAGCTTGCTAGCCGACCCCCCTACCATCTTCCTGAAGGTCCAAATACCTAGCCGACACCACCTCCGCGCTAGATAATACCCTAGTTTAAGTGTTCTTGTTTTGTTGTAATTTTAGATTTTCCTGTTGTTTTTTTGTAATTTCATAATTTGAAGTTAGTAATAATATTTTCTTTCCTTTAGATGTTTGTTAAATTCAGGTATCATTTGGTATCAATACTAGCCCAATCCTTGCTCTATCCTAGGGTGACCTTTAATCCATTAAATCATAGCCAAATTTTGACCTAACCTTACTTCTCGCTTTCTGATTTTCAAAAATCAGCAACCCGTTTTTTTCCAACCTCATAAATTTGCCCCATACATCCTCTTTCATTTATGAAACCTAAACTCTAGTCATGCCATCAAGGAAACAAATGTCGGAAGCCGATCGGGTACTTAGCATGGAAGAGATGTAGTGGAAAATCTGTTGACTATAACAATTACTTGTTGAAATGGAGGAAGTTACCCATGGAGAGATCACCGTCGATCGTGATAGTGAGGTTAGAATAGGAAAGGGAATAAAATCTGAATCCCTTCCATAGGGATGATTCCAGTGAGGATGAGGATGAGGATAAGGATGAGGATGAGGATGAGGATGAGCCACAACGCTTAGGGACTAACTATATGAGGAGGCAAGGGATGGATTGTCTATTGGAGGATATTGAGATATGAGAGTAAAGATAAATTATAAGATTTCGAGGGAAGAATGAGTTTTGATGATTTCCTTGAGTGGTTGGAGACAATTAAGAGGATTTTTGAGTATGAGGAGGTGCCAACTGATAGGAGAGTGAAAGTTGTTGCCATAAAGTTGAAGAGCATCTTTTTGTGGTGGGAGAATTTGAAGAGAGTGAGATAGAGAGAAGATAAGAACAAGATCACTATTTAAGAGAGGAAGAAGAAAGAAATATGAGGAAGTATCTACCCCACACTACCGCCAGGACATGTTCTCGAGGCTACATCACTTACATCAGAGAGAGTTGACAGTAGAATTGACGGTGGAGTTTGAGCAGCTCATATTGAATTGTGGTCTGAGGGAGCCATAGGAGCACTATAGCCAACAATTTTGGTGGCTTTAAGTGAGTCATCAGCTATGTCATTTAGCTGCAGCTTTATTGGTCGTTGAGTGATGTTCTTACATTGGCCCTAAAGGTGGAGAAGCAGTAGAAGCAAATCAGGACTGCCATCATTTAAACAATCATTCACGATAGGAGCTAGTAGGAATGCACCTAGGAAAGATTTGAAAATTGTCCGGAAAGGTTATATCACTGATCAAAGTGAGAAAAAGTTTGAGAGGAGCAGTGCACCCATCACAGTAGCCGCAAGGAAGCGTTTCAGATGTCATGGGTCAGTCACATCACCTCCACTTGCCCTACTACCACAATTATCTTTCATTGAGTAGGGAGCCATGAAAGAAGTGGACAGTGGTACTTGAGGCAAAAGATAACGAAGATGTGCAGGAGTACCAACTTCTAGCTAATGAGAGCGAAATTCTTTTGGTTCGACGGGTCCTTCAGACCGAGGCAATGAGAGAACAAAAGTTGATTTAACACAAACATCTTTTATATTTGTTGCACTGTAAAGAGAAATGTGTGCAATCTTAATGTGATGTCTACATAAATGATGGATAAGTTTAAGTTTCACTACTCAGAGACATTCTCAATCATATTCACTGACTTGATTGAAGAAGGGAAACATGGTTAACATTGTCAAGAGATGTCTTGTAGAGTTTTCTATTAGGGATCAGTTGCATGATCAGGTGTGGTGTAATTATATACCCATGGACGCTTGTCACATCCTGTTGAGAATACCGTGGCAATTTGATTACAAGACTTAGTATGATGGGTTCAAGGACACTTACTCATTCATCATGGATGGAATGAGTACAATTCTATCTTCTATGAAGTCCGAGGTCATTAGTGCTCTTGTTATGAGAGGCATCGACGGAATCATTTTTGTTGATATTAAAGGATAGTGAGACAAAATAGCCTATATCAGATACAGAGCATCCATTGCATAGAGAGTTTAAGGATATCATGATGACAACTT
Source organism: Phalaenopsis hybrid cultivar (assembly GCA_002079205.1). Lineage (NCBI taxonomy): Eukaryota > Viridiplantae > Streptophyta > Magnoliopsida > Asparagales > Orchidaceae > Phalaenopsis > Phalaenopsis hybrid cultivar. Next base: position 196,114 of record JXCR01146631.1, read on the forward strand.
ATCATTAGGATTTTAAAGAGGTTCAACATGTCTTCACTTCAGAGAAGAAAAAGTCAATCTTGAGCTACTTTTGAGGGACTCGATAGAGTATGCTTGGCAGGAAATTTCGATTTAGTTCAACAATGTACCCACATATGGTTGGACATCCAGAAATGGTTACCCACACTTCGAGAACCCTTCTCAGGTGTTTTGTGGGATAGTACATTTGGTAGTGGGATTCATCTGCTTTTAAAGATGCAGTCGAAGACCCTCCAATCTCGAGAGATTACAATATTTTTACTATCTTCAATGTAACCTACCTAACTCTATACTATGAGGAGACAAAGTTTCGATTGGTAAGACTGACTTCTGCATCTGTACCTAGATCTGTTTTGTCCAGAATTCCTCGGGGCGACCGACCCTCTAATCTCAAGGACATTTACTCATTCATCATGGATGGAAAGAGTACAATTCTACCTACTTCTGAAGTCCGAGGTCATTGGTGCTCTTATCATGAGAGGCATCGACGGGGTTAGTTTTGGTGATGTTAAAAGATAGTGAGACAGAAGAGCCCATATCAGACATTACAGGGCATTCATTATAGAGAGAGTTTTAAGGATATCATGATCGACAACTTATCATTAGGATTCTAAAGAGATTCAACCTATCTTCACTTCAGAGATGAAAGAGTCAATCTTGAGCCACTTTTGGAGGACTCTACAGAGCATGCTTGGCACGAAATTTCACTTCAGTTCAACAATGTATTCACATATGGTTGGACATATAAAGATGGTTACCTGCACTTCGAGAAACCTTCATAGGTGTTTTGTAGGATAGTGCATTTAACAGTGGGATCCATGTGCTTCTTAAGATGCAGTCAAATGCCCTCCAATGTCGAGATATTACATTATTTTTGTTATCTTCAATGTAACCTACCTAATTCTGTACTATAAGGAGTCAAAAGCTTCGGCAAATAATGTTGAATCTCTCCCCATCCTAGGAGACTGACTTCAACATCTGTACCTAGATCGGTTTTGTCCAAAATTCCTGTGGGTGTTTGACCCTCTAATCTCAAGACAAAAGTGTCGCCGACCTTCAGCCATTTGCCTACCCATAAGTCGCCTCATTTGTTCGAATTGAAAATGTTGTCGTCCGTCGCTGTTGCTGTCTTCAGCTATGGGGAATCCCTAGCTTGCGCCTGTCGATCCTCTTGCTTTCATCTCGCGTCTATCGACTCACCTGGTAAGTTGTAAGGGTTGGTGTTGCCTCTTGATCTCACCTCTGTCTCCCCTATAGGCGACGATTCATAGGTTGAAATACCCATTTGTGCTTCCAATCATTCGCTTCATTTTCCCCCTTCGAATTCCTTGAGGAGATTGAAATGAAGCATCACAACTTTGTTGGTGCTTAGTTTTAGCTGTGATTTATTTTGGAACAGTCATGCGCGTCTTTGTTCCCTCTATGGGTTGTAACCTAGGGTTCTAAGTAGGGCTCCAGCTGTATCGGGCTTCAGGTAGTGTTTATCCTTCATACACGTTTCTCGCACATTCCCACATACCTTTTTCTGTTTTCCTTGATGTTGCCATTCTGAATAGCATCTCCCACCGTTGTTCTTGCTGCTCGCCGCTTTTCTCTTGTCGTTGCCGCCTCCATTGCTGTCGACATCTTCGAGCTTGCTAGCCGACCCCTCTTGCCACTTTCCCTGAGGTCCAAACCCCCTAGCCGCACCATCTCCACTCAAATTCTACTCTAGCTTGAGTGTGCGTTGCTGTACTTTTAATTTTCTTAGTTGTTTTGCTATAATTTTAAATTTTGAAGCAATAATAATATTTTCTTTTCCTTAGATGTTTATTAAATTCTGGTATCACATATGCTAATGTAGAACTTGGAAATTTTTTAATAAATTGATAGAAGTTATATTATGATTTTATTCATTTATTGTTATTTCATATTTATGTATCTTATCTACCCCATTCATACACTCATTCTCCCCATTTTTCACTTATAGTGATAGGGGCACCCTCTCGAACTTCAAGCTATACTAATAAACGACGATTCCTTATTCTAATTGATGAACATACTAGAATGTCTTGGGTTTATGTATTAAAAGATAAATTTGAAGTTGGTGTCATATTGAAATATTTCCACTCCATTCTAACCCAATTTAAAAGCAGTTTCAAGTCTTTCGGTCTGACAGTGGTCATATTGAAATATTTCCACTCCATTCTAACCCAATTTAAAAGCAGTTTCAAGTCTTTCGGTCTGACAGTGGTCTTGAGTATTTTAACTCTATATTAGGAGAATTCTTTATTGTTAGTAGGGGCATTCTCCGTCATAGTTCCTTTACTGATATCCCTCAACAAAACGGGACAACCGAGTAGAACAATAGACACCTTCTCGAAGAGCTATACTAATAAACTACGGCTTCTTATTCTAATTGATGAACACACTAGAATGGTTTGAGTTTATGTATTAAAAGATAAATTTGAAGGTGGTGTCATATTGAAATATTTCTACTCCATTCTAACCCAATTCAAAAGCAGTTTCAAGTCCTTCGGTCCGACAATGGTCTTGAGTATTTTAACTCTATATTAGGAGAATTCTTTATTGTTTGTAGGGGCATTCTCCTCATAGTTCCTGTACAGATATCCCTCAACAACATAGGACAACCGAGTAGAACAATAGACACCTTCTCGAAGTTGCTCTTTCTATTATGTTTCAAACAAATATTTCTCGGCTATCTGCTACCTACCTTATCAATAGAGTTCCCACAAAAATCCATAACATTTAAATCCCATTACCAACCAATTTGTTTTTTTGTTAGTTTCCAAAAAATCTTGGGTGCACGATCTTTGTTCGAAACAGAGCCCCGATGCTTAGTAAACTTGATCCCCGCTCAATTAAATGTATCTTTCTCGGCTATTCCACCAATCAAAAATGTTATCTGTGTTTGATCCTACCACAAATAAAATTTATGTTAGTGCTGACTACTTTTTTTTTTGAAAAGGTCCCTTTCTTATCTAACGCTGTCTCAAGTGAGGGGGAGCTTGAATTTTGGACTTATTCCTTTTCCGACTCTGGTGGATTTTTTCCCTACTCCTACAATCACTGTTCTCGGTGCACCTTCGACACCACTAGATTTGCCACTGGGCCAACACCACCACCACTTCCTTTCGGTGTTTATACTCGCTGTACTGAATCCTTAGTTGAGACTCCTCCTAATGCCTCTACCATCGAGTCCGCTGCTCCGCTTCAGGTCTTAGAGTTCGCTTCAGCCGACGTCCTCGTTACAATGTTCTCTCCACTTACGAAGGTCACTCTTGATCCGAATGAAGATTTGAATCTCGCTATTGAGTTACGCAAACAGGTAAGGTCATGCACACTTCACCCCCTTCAATCCATGGAGAAATGTCTTGTTCCACAGCCTATCTTTGTCTTACAAAGCATTTGACACATCCTTGACGGATCATTGTCTCCCATCCATTATTAAAGTGGCTTTGGTTGTACCACCCTGGAAGCCTAGTGTCATGGACGAGATGAATGTTCATCGGTGCAATCATACTTGGGACTTGATTGATCCTCCTCGCAGAAAGAAAACCGTGTCTTGTTTCACAGCCTATTTTAGTCCTACAAAGCATTGACACATCCTTGACGGATCGTTGTCTCGCATCCACTATTAAAGCGGCTTTGGTTGTACCACTCTGGAAGGCTATTGTCATGGACGAGATGGATGTTCTTTGGCACAATCATACTTGGGATGTGATTGATCTCCCTCGGGGAAAGAAAACTGTGGGTTGTAGATGGATTTTCAACACCAAATTTAACTTCGATGGCTCCTTTCAATTCAACATGGGCTGTTGGTTTTCAAAGGATATTCACAAACCTATGAGGTTAAGGAGATTTAAATCTCTCTCCCATTGGGATTTGACTCTACTTATTCCTATGGACATGAAATTCCTATATGGGCTGAAACAACCCCAATGGGCTTGATTTGATAAGTTTACTCGGCCATGGTTTCTCTCGGGCCCATTTAATCATACTTTGTTTTTTTGCCACTCGTCTGGTGACTGTATTGTCATCCTCATCATTTATGCCAACAATATCGTGCCCATGAGTAACGACCTGTCAGCCTTGGAGTCTCTCAAGGCCATGCTTGCCTCATCTTTTGAGATGATAGACTTGGGTTCTCTCCGGTATTTCTTAAGTGTGGAAGTATCTCAGTCCTCTCGGGACATTTTTCTTTCCCCACGCGAATATGTGATGGATTTATTGACTGAGATTAATATACTTTTTTGCAAATTGGTAGTTGTCCCTATGGACTCTAATGAGAAAATTTTTGAAATTTCCAATGTTGTTTTGGTGAACAAAATATGCTACCAACGCGTCGTGGGTAAGCTCATTTAACTTGCCCATACACTAATATTTGTCTTGCAATTGGTGTTGTAAATCAGTTTATGCGTGACCACTACGAGCACCATCTCATTGCTTTCCATTGGATCCTTCACTTTCTAAAAGGCACACCAGTCTCGGGTTTGTTTTTCTTTTGTCATGCCTCTCATTCTTTTGCGGTTTATACGGATGTTAATTTATCTGTGTTCGTTCATGATCGACGATCTACTTCAGATTATTGTTCTTTCGTATGGGGAACCTTGTCACTTGGAAAAGTAAAAAATAATCTGCTATGACCCGTAGTAGCGCGGAAACCGAGTCTCGCCCTCTGTCTTTGGGTTTGTGTAAAGCTCTCTGGTTGCGCATCATGCTCTGCGAGTTACATATGCCGGCCACCATGCAATTTTTTTTTTGTGACAATGAAACCATCATTAGCATTGTTCATAATCTGTTCTAACATGATCATGCCAAACATGTGGAGACTGGCTGTTACTTCTTCGAGGAGAAACCCAATTTTTGAGAGCTTTGTGTTCTGTTTGTCCCATCTGTTGGTCAACTGGTCGATATTCTTATAAAGAATCTTCCTTATTCATTTAATGATTTCAAGTTTAAGTTGAGCATGATTGACATTTATGCTTAAACTTGAGGGGAGTGGCATAATTTATATTATGATTTTATTTATTTCCGGTTTCCTATTTATGTATTTCTTTTTATCTCTAGCTAGTTATAGGTTTTTGTGTTTTTGGTTTATTTGATTTGATTTTTTTTATTCTTGTAGTTTAGGATTCTTTCCCAAGTTTATGACATACTGGTGTTATTTCTTTTTGAGTTTTGGATTCTAGTAAGATGTATTTAAGCCAACATTTTGTCTCACTAAAGGTATTTGGCTCAATTCTCCAAACCAACATAAATTAATACAAAATCCATCGATTGATATGTGTGGTCTCACTTCTTGTGAACGTCATGATGTTGTATAACTATGACCTCTTTTGCTCATCAGCACAGATCTTGCAGGTAACAAGGAGATTATTTTGCAAGTGTCTCTCTAGATTGCTTGAGAAGTTAGATTTTTATGATAGTATATAAGAATTTTTTTCATCAAAATCTACTTCGAAGGAGAGGAATGCCACAATAGATGTCGTCGCAAGGTTCATGGTTATATCATTTAATATTGTACTAAAAAGCCATACAAACTATTGTCACATATATTCTGATGAGTGTATTTAGTTTAATTTTCAAAGGAGACTATGGAATATATACGATACAACACATAATCTATCAAACTGCAAAAAAAAAAAAAAATCTTTCGGGAGTTGCACTTGATTGTTTACAGTTATACAAATATTGCATGTGTAGACTTATTTAACAAAATAATGTAGGTATATGTATTTATTCAAACATGATTGAATGATTCTATAACCATTATTATTTCAACGTTCATTTGTAAATTTGTATAGCACTTTATTGTATATAATTATGTTGTAAATATTGTTGTTTTAATTCTTTTTTGTTCAGTTCTATGGTTTTACATGTTGTGATTACTTTCTAATATGATTTAGCTGTTCTAATATGTTGTAGCTGTAGCATTATTCTATATTATGAAATGGATATTGGATTGAAGTTTACTTTATTATAGCTATTGGTTGGTTTATGCTTTGTTATATCTGTCTGATATTTTGCAGCGCCATAGCTATTGTATTATCCTTTAATCAACCATAGTATGCTTCTAGCAACACACTCTATTATAGTTGTTGTAGGTAAACCCTATTTGAATCATATTTGAATAATGTTTGAACTTTGATTCAACTTTATTCTAACCATGAAAACCCTGTTTGATTTTGAACTTCTTTGGAACTAGTTTGCAGCCTTTGTTTGAATCCTGTTTGATCCTTGTTCGAACTCTGTTTGATCAGGATTCAAATATGGCGTGTTTGAAACTTGATTGAGTATTGTTCAAACCCTGTTTGAACAAATTTTCAACCTGATTGAAACCTTGTTTTCAACCTTAATTGAACCTATGTCATTCGAGGTAAGTTTAAATAATTAGTCCACAGTCAAAGCGAGGGTATTCAGTTCAAAATGTATTTTGGCCTTATTTCACTATGAATAAAAGCAATGGGTCTATTTATCTAATTTTTGCTATTATGTGACATGTAAAGTGAAATTTCATTTTTCAAATGCTTCCATGAAAAATGAATATGGAATGATGCTCATCTAGCTTCTTCTGTGGTCTGAAGTGAATTTTTCCCCTTGTTTTGGCATCTGATTCAATTATGAACTCATTCAGAGATATTGGGAATTGCATTGAAATTTAAGACTTGATACTGGAAAATGTCAAATAATGTTATTTTTTTACTAAAAATAATGGTAAATGAAGTAATTAACAAGCATTATAGTTGATTCGATAACTCAGGTCCTTATGAATAGCAATTGATAAAAAATGTGGGTGTAAACTTTTAATTTATGCTATGAACCTCACATTTACTTGATATTGTGACATGCCACTGACAAAATTTCAGAAACCTTCCCTACTTAATTTCACTTGATCTTTAAGTTCATTTTGTTGTTTTTTTTTCCTCGTTGTTCTAACTGATCAAATTTATGACATCAAGCATGCTCCTGAAAACATTTTATGTGGGTATTTTAAATTTCATATGAGTACTTATGGGATCTTCATTTGCTTGTTTGCTTGTAAAATTTGCCCTATCTTATTATTATTATTTTTTGCCCCACTTCTTATTTGGTTACCGTAGACGGGTTCTTGTTGAAGGCCTTAGGGTGGCTGTTTGGAATGGCCAGATTTTATCAAAGCGAACTATTGTGGCTGGAGCCTTTTTTTCTGACAGATGCATACTAAATCAAATATGCAACTTTCTTGTACCCGTGTTTCAGCAGTCACAGACATAAAAATTATCCCAAGCTTTTTTATTACTCTGCATAAAGTGTGCTCTTTTGGCATGAAATATTATGGTTATTCATTCCACCTTGTAATGATTCTGGCAGTCATTGGGGCGGCAAAAATTGCTGAGATTCTTGTTCTCTTCAATAGACTGCGTTCATTTTTAATCTTTTTTTTAAGAAGCATGCCATACGGTGTTGACGTGGTTATATGAAAGCAGCATATACTTTAGGATTATGAAAGTTTAGGTTGGAAACCTGAGGCACGTGCAATTGTGTAAATGGCAGCATTAGCAATGAATCATATGTGCACATCAGTTCTGTCAGAACATGTTTGCAGCTGATACTGAAGTTCGACTAGTGTCTTGTTTTATGTTTTGTTGAGGTCATTACGCTCTTAGATTTTTTTGATGTTTTCCTTTTTGTTACCTTCAAAATTCATTTGGTATCTAGTATTGCTTGTGCTCAGATTGAATGGTAGTTTATATGGTTAATTTGTTTTCCCATCGCAGGGCTTACTTTAATGGCTGACACACAATTTGTTACTTCACTAATTGATTCTACGACCTCGAAGTTACAACAACTTAAGAAAGTATTTACTGAACTTGAAAGCCATGGTACTGTTACTTTGAATTTGAAATGGAAGGAGCTGGAACAACATTTTCATGGGCTTGAACAGTCGCTGAAAAAAAGATCGGATGAGTTGGAAAGCAAGGAAAACGACTATTTGAGTAAAGTAACAGAGACTGAAAAAATGCTAGAAAGGAGAGAAGCTGTGGTTGTAGCGAAGGAACAAGCCTCACTAGAGAGGCTGCAAGAAAAACGAGATGCTGCTCTGTCTACCTTATTTGAAAAATATCGGAACTATCCACCAGCATTAGTTGATTTTACTCCAACTAATAGTTCTCCCGAGAGCAGTGTTGAAGATGGATCAGATATTACAGTTATTAAATCTGATTTATATGATGAAGCAACTGGGGAAAGTAATTACTTAGATGAAAAACCTCATTCACTGCTGGCAGAATTGTGTGAGAAGATGGATGTAGAACAGCTCCACAAGTACATTTCGGACAATCGAAAGAATCTTGCCTCAATTCGTGAAGAGATCCCAATTTCGTTAAAAGCTGCGAGTAATCCATTTAGCCTGGTGTTGGATTCCTTGAAGAACTTCTATTCAGGAGAAATTCTAGGATCAGATGGAAAGAAGGATGCTGGCCTTTTGGGCTTACGCAGAACTTGCCTTATGCTGATGGAATCTCTAAGTTCTTTAATAATGAATTCTGAGACGCTTTCTAATGAGCAGAAGCTCACGGATGAAATTAAAGAGCGAGCAAAGGCAGTTGCTAACTATTGGAAGCCAAAGTTAGATAGCCTTGACATTTATGCAAGTAGTGGCAACTCATTAGAAGCTCATGCATTTCTTCAACTTTTGGCTACGTTTGATATTTATTCAGATTTCCCTGAGAATGAGATATGCAAATTGATTCCAGCTGTTTCTAGACGTCGCAGAACTGTTGACCTGTGCCGGTCACTTGGTTTTTTACCAAAAATGCCAGGTTTTGATTTTTTCCCCCCCAAGTTTATAACATTTTTTACCAGATGTACTACTAATTACAAGTTTCTTGTTATATAGGTGATGTACGCTGCTGTAGGGTCTAGGATTTGCTGGCTTAAATCTATAATGAGATTCACAAAATCATAAAAACAGATAAGTTAATAGAAGTTTATCATACAAACAGATAAGTTAATAGAAGTTTATCTAGAAATAATTGATTTTTTTTTTTATAATCCCAAAATCCTCTTCAATTTATTTCTGAAGTAATCTGAAAATGAAGAGTCTGCTAGTGAGCTGCTGAAGCTGTTGAAATCCTCAGTAGATAAGCTATAGGATTACTCCTAATACAGGACAAGCCAAAATAAGCGTAGAATAATAAATCACCAAATAGATTTTCTGGATAACTCCAAACCAACGCAACTCTTATACCCTTTGCTGCAAAGACCTAAAACAACATCACCTTGCTACAAAGTTAGAGCATAATTCTACTTCAGGAATAGTGTTCTGGTTGTACATTTCTTCTCCAACAAAGATCCTACATGATACCTGCATGGAACCCAAAAAAAAAAAAAAAAAAANAAAAAAAAAAAAAAAAAAAAAAGAAAATAAAAGAACAAAACTTATAAATGGAATGATATTATCATGACCAAAAAAATAGAAAACCATCTTCAAGTCTTATTAATGTGTTTAGAGCAGCAGTGCGGGGCGGTGCCACACAGCACTGCACTTTGTGGCATTTGGCCCTGTTTCTTCAAAAAAATGTGGTGGGAAGCTACATTTTTTAACATAAAATTTTTCTGCAGCTGTTTCATGACTGCTTCAAACAGTTGCAGATTCTAAGGGAATGTAACCCATTCTCATATTAGGAAATATTGCACATGTTTTATTTAATGAAAGCAAAGAAATAAAAATTTATGATGATGTAAATATACAGGAACCATTGTCTTAATTTGTTTTCTTCTATCACACACCTTACACGTTTGACAACTGTAAGTCTTGAGATTTAGATTAATTTTGTTAGGCCTAGAAAAATTCAGCTTAACACAAAATTGTCATTTCTTATAGCTTATGGTGCTAGATTTAGGTAACCTATGGAGGCGTTGGATGTAAATAGAAGTAGACAAAGAAAAGAAGAATGCAATTTATCTTTTAATTTTCAAATGCATCAAAAAATTGAGAAGTAGAAGGATTCTCAAACAGTGTATAAAAAGAATTAGCTTCCAAATACCAATAAAAATTGTGCACCAAAAGTTTTGTGATAATTTGGACTTCTTTTGAATAAAGATCTTTCAAAAGACATTAGAAAGAATCACGAAATCTGCTAGACATCTTGCTAGCTGCTGAAGATCATTAAAATGAAGTATTTAGGCTACTATAAAAGAAAAATATGCATGGCCATTATATCACTCTTTTGCCAAAGAACCAAAGATCCACATGAATCGGAGTAATAATAATGAAGATTAGCAAAAATGAGTTGAAAATATTATGTTAAGCGACAGAAGTCGCAGCACATTAATACACTTGGCTTGACAAGTTGAACTCTTGTGAATTTTTAAATCAATGTTCTTTCAATAGATTTCGGCATAGCTATCGGATTCCTTGTAGAAATATCCATGAATTATCATGTGTGCATCTATTCTGTCCCTTTATTAAGATTTCATCGGTCAAGGTTGAATTGTGCAGTGTGGCATTTGTACTTATTTCAAAATTCAACATTTCAAACTCTAGCAATTACAACTTTAAGAAAGCTGAATAATATTTCTAAGTATGGACTAATTGAATTTTTAATTATATTAATTTGTTACTCACTAAACACATAGACTGAAGCAACATTTTTAACAATTAAATTATAAACCAAATAGGGAACATAGCATATAAATGTTGAGATATGATATACAACGTATTTAAATTAATAGCAGGAGTTTTTAGGTGTTTGCCTCTATATAGTTTATTACGCTTACCCGGGGCTGGGAACGGAGGCCAGCTGAGCTGACTTGCCCTGTTTAGCCCTGTTAGATCGGCTAACCCAAAGATGGGACAGGCCTTACCTCCACATGATTACCCCTTACCTTCTATTGCCCTTCCTTTTCCATTACTGTTTTTTCTAGTTTTTGCCTTTTGTATTCTTGCCTTTTCAAATTTCTTTTTTATGCTAATTATTACTTATTTTTAGTTACTAATCTCTATTATATATGGGTGGTGATTGTTTAGGTTAGGGTTGGTTGATTTGCTTTCTAAATTCAGAGTTCTCCGCCGGCTTGTTCCTCTTTCGAGAGTTGTATCGGACGTCATGAATTGCTCTGACTGTAACTCATATGATGTGGTGATTATCTCCACCATTCTGTCGTTCCTGCACTCACTTGTTCCATTCTATGCTTCCAGAAGTGTCGTTGCCTCCATTCCTCGCTTCCAGAGATCGCTACCTCCTTACTACGTTTCCCAGAAAATCCATAGTCATCATCTGCACGCTCAATTTCCGCTATCCGATTCCCGTGACTTTAAAATTGCCTCAGTCGCTTGCAGAGCCTCTAGTCCGCCACAAAGTTCACCTATGAGTCCAGACTACTGCAGGTTCTCTTTCCTACCATCCCAGGGTGTCGCCGTTCCCTTCTCCAGGCTTCACCTACAATCGGCTTCCTCCTGCAGCTCCAGTCGGCTGCCGCCTCTCATCCCCCACTTCAAGACAAACCATCGACCACTTCAAAACCCCCTGCAGTCAGTAATCAGTTGCAGTTTTTTTCGGACTCTCCTAACAACCACCCGCAGCTATTGTCTGCCACCTCACCACCCAGCTGCCTCTCCTTCTAGCAGCCACCCGTGCTTGTTGCTGCCCTCCATCTCCAACATCCACCAACATTTGTTGCTCCCTTCGTCGACAGTCACCAATCGCGCCTAGCTCCTCGCCGAAATTTCTCAAATACCCTCAGTGTCGCCCAGTTTGTGCTAGTTTTGTCTTTATTGCTTTGAGTTTCAATTTTACCCTTCATTATTTATTTAATAAAATTTGTCTGTCGTTGTGGATTTAGTTAACTTCGATATCATTTGATATTAGATCTAGCGTAACCCTAGTCATATCTTAAACATTCCTAGAGTATGCCATATTTTTTCTTCTCTCCCGCTTTCTTTCTTTTGCTTCCCTCTTTCTTTTTTTTTCTTTACTTCCAATCTTTTCATTTTTTTCTTTTTCTCTTTTACGTTTTTTTTGCAGTTCTCAAATTTTCAACCATTCCCTCGAGGAGACACTTACTAAACCCTACTTGAGATGATATATAACGGGAGATCCGTCGTCTGCAACAAAGATTAGTAGAGATGGATGATAGAACCAAGGTAAAATTAACTTCGACTGCGATCAAGTAACTCGAAGGGGCGACATGGATGTAGATCTGAACACGTTCATAGAGAAGACACTGGCGTGAAGAATATCGATCGCGCTATTTCAGAATTCAATACCATGGGAGGCATAGAGAGGAGCTTGCATCTGTGAGGCTCAAGGTCTTCGACATCAAAGTGGATCTGTCAGGGTTTGATGGAGTCATGGATCCAGATGATTTTGTCAATTGGCTACACGTGGAGTGATTTTTGAATATAAAGATGTGCCAAAGGATACACAAGTACAAGTAAAGTTGGCCGCCATTAAGTTGAAAAAGAGCGCCTCCCTATGGTGGGAGAATTTACAAAGGCAAAGGAAGAGAGAAAGTCGTGATAAAATTTCCAAGTGGTGGGAGAATTTGAGGAAAGAACTGCAGAAATAATATCTGCCACCTTACTACCGCCAATACATGTTTTTGAGGAGTGAGATCTTTCAGTGGAGGAATTCAACACACAATTTGATCAATTGCATATGAAGTGTGAACTAATCGAGTCAGAGGTGCAAGAGATTGCATGATATTTGGGGGCCCGAAGTCCGCTATTAGCAACTTGGTACAACTATAACCTTAGGGGTCACTTGGGGATGTTCAAACATTGGCTTTAAAGGTTGTAAGGCAGAAAAAAGCAGATCTAGCAACAAACATCCTTCAAGCAACAATCCTCATTCAGGCCATCACCAGCAACGACAACTACAACTAAGCCTACTTCAGGAGGAGCAGGAAAGGCTGTACCAGGAGCAGAAAGTGACAAGAGCTAGCCTAGTGGGAAGAAGCCAGAATAGGGTAATTTTTCGGTGTCACCGTTACGGCTACATGATTGATAAGATAATAAGCAATCATGATCGTGCCGCTATATAAAATTTGAGGCACAATCATGTCAAATGTTGTAGTTTGAGAAACATCATGTTAACAAGTCTTTTTTGTACTATGATATATTATTTTGTTGGGATGCATAAAGAGAAGTTTTTTATGAATAATATCATTATTATAGCGAAGGATTTGAGATTGAGGGTAAATAAATTCTAGTGTGCTGTCAGCATGCAAGTTTTGATTAATGTTGAGAGGTAGAACTTTTTTCTTTTTAATAGCTTTGAAATATTTGAGGTCTTCAAACCAACTATTTGAGTCAATAGACTCAAGTAGCACTAGAATAATTATTAATAAATGTGAAAATATATATGAATTTAAGGTACTTTGGACCATACTAGAACTTAAATTTCCAAGTGGACGATATCGATAGGATGATGTCAACTAGTATGAGAGGAAGGAAAGGACACATGATTCTGTTTACTCAAATTACCATCAAATCAATCATATTTGCAGTTTAAACTTGATATAAATGTTAATGATATGGAGTAGTGGTGGAAGAGAAGATATGAGTATGAATGGCTAGGTAGTAAATTTAATTGCGTCACTGGATGCATTAAACATTTTTCTTGAATTAAGGTTCTAAAAACACAATGCGAGGGCCAAGTGATTAGTACAATTATGAGTTGTGATAAGATAGTGAAGATAATTATTTGAATGTAGCTTGTGGAACGGTACAAAATGCTTTAATGATGAAGATTTTGAGTAATGTGTATGACCCTATCTAGAAAGGGAAGATGGTGGCCATGATCAATAATAATAGAGGGAGATTATAGATGACATATAGAAGAAGAAGCACCTTAATTTTAAACCCAGGACATATCGTTAAAGGTTGTTGTGGCATATCAAGAGGATGAGACTTCATAAGAGATAAAGATAGGTGATTGTTATTATTGAAGAATGTATTCATACTTTTATCGAGGAATTGTTGCTGATTCAGAAGCGGAGGCACAAGGGTTCAAAGTATATGTTGAGCATGCATTATAGTGGACAAAGAATTGAATAGTGATGATGGTAAGTGTGGCCACAATGAGGACAAAGCTATTTGGGCCATGATCAAGACCATTGCTAGTCCTATTACCACACCCCATTTTCCATTTAAATAGTCATCAAAGCTAATTGATCCGTAGTCGGAGATGAATATCTTTAGAGTTCAATTGCTTGAAGAATTCAGACTTGGAGGAACAAGAATTCAAAATATTTGTTGAACATGCATTATAGTGGAGGAAGCTTTGAAATTCATTTAGAAAGGATGATTAGTGTGTCCGCAAGGAGGACAAATCTATTTGGGTCACAACCATGGCCATTATTATTCTTGTTAATACGTTTCATTCTTCTTTTTAATAGTCACAAGCTAATTGATTTGGAATCAAAGGATAAATGGTTGGATAGTTCAGTGGCTTGAATAATTCAAGATCGAGAGCTGTTCAAAATTAGGTAATATTGAGCTAGTTACTAATGCGGGCGCCCGAGAGGCGCGATACACATGGATGAGTTCGATCTTAGGCTTCAATGGAAGTGTAGCCCCCAGTTGTATTGGGACACAATCCTAGTTATCTAGGGCTATTTATTTGTTTTGTTGGTGTCTAGGGTTAGTTTTTTTTTTTTTTTTGTAGTTTGTATCAGGAAAACCATAAGCGTCTCCTCTCTTCTAAGGTTGTATCCAAGGGTTCTGAGTGGTGCCCTGTTTGTATTGCAGTTTTGAGGTGGTTTGTATCCTCTTCCATCATTCCCTCATTTTCTCGTACATCGTTCCCCCTTCACCCTTGCCATCGCCCCTTGCTACTGCCCCCGGTTGTTTTCCCTCAAACCCACTGCCTTCTAGCAATTCCAGCCCCTCTAGGTTGTTTTTGCCTCTCGAGACCGCCCTCCCATTTTGTCCTCACTGTTCGTTGCCTTCCCCTTATTCCTGCCACAATTCCAATTGCCTTCACCACCCCTTCCAACTTGCCATCAGACCCCTCTTGCCTCTGCTCGGATCCGCACCCCTAGCCAACTCCACCTCTACCGTAGATCCATCCTAGTTATAGTGTATTGTTGTTTTGTTGCAATTTTAGATTCCCACATTGTTATGTCTTAATTTTTAATTAGAATTCAATAATAATGTTTGCTTTTTGTTGGATGTTTGTTAAATCCTGGTATCATTTAGTATTAGAGCTCGTACAACCCTAGTTCCATCCTAAGATTACCAAAATCCCCCAACACCTAACTCAAACTCCACTCAAAATCATTCTCCCTTGCTGATTATTCAAACCAGCCACCCAAAAGTAAAGTTTAAATTAATCCCTACACTCTCTTTCATCCCCCCAAACCTGAACCCTAGCTATGCCACCGAGGAGATAAGTTCTAGAAGCCATTTATGAACTTACCATGGAAGAGATGTAACGAGAAATCCGTCGTCGCCAACTTCAACAAAGACTTGCTAAAATTGAGGAAGGGACCTATGGCGAGATGACTATCGATCGTGATAGTGAGATTCAACGAGGAGAGGGAGGAAAATCTGAACCCCTTCCATTGAGATTATTCCAGTGAAAAGGAGGATATGCTAAGATGCATTTGAATTCAATATCAGAAGAAGCCGATGGATGAAGTGATTTTTGTAGTACAGAGACATGAGATTGTAGGAGAAGTTTTTATTGGATTTCGAGATGCGAATAAATCTGGATGACTTCATTGAGTAGTTGCAGACTATTGAAAGAATTTATTGAATATAAGGTGTCAGCTGATAAGAGAATGATGCTTGCTGCCATAAAACTAAAAGAACGTTTCTTTGTGGTGAGAGAATCTGAAGAGAGAGATATAGAAAATGTAAGAACATGATCACTATTTGAGAGAGAAGATGAAGAAAAAGATGTAGAAGTACTTACTCCCACATTACTGCCAGAATATTTTCTTAAAACTTCACCACCTACATAATATAAAGAGTTGTCAGTGGAGGAGTTCACAACAATGTTTGAGTAGCTCATGCTGAAATATGAGATGATATAGCCAAATGAGTGCACTGTAGTCATATATTTGGGAGATATGAAGCCAACTATCATGAATGTTGTCTAGCTACAACTTTATTGGTCATTTGGTGATGTTTAGAACTTGGCGCTGATGGTAGAGAGACAACAAAAATAGAGCAGACACCCACACCTTCATTCAGACTGCCACCCATAGCTGGAGGTATCAACAGGAGCACACCTAAGGAAGGTGTGAAGACTGATCAGGGGAATGACAGAGCTAATCAGAGTGGGAAGAAGCCTTAGAAGTGTAGCCAACCCAACACAGTTGTCATGGATATGGACATCCCCTCCAGTTGCCTTATTGGCAGAGTTGTTTCCTTCACCAAGCATAGTGTAGTGGAGGAAGTGATCGAGTATGTGACAGATGAGTTTGGTGAAGAGTTTCAGCTCCATGGAGATAAGGGTGGGATGTTGGCTGTGAGGAGGCTCTGTAGACTGAACCAAAGAAGGATTACTATTGGTTAAGATATAACATCTTTCACTGAGAGGGTAAGTATGCAACCTTATTATTGATGGAGGGAATTGTGAGAATATGGTTTCTAATTTTATGGTGAAGAAGCTGGAACTGGCTCAGAAGCATTCTCAACTCTATTCTTTGACCTGGTTGAACATGGGAATGAGATATGCGTGGATTAGCAATGTGTGGTAGAGTTCTCTATTAGGATCAGGTGTGGTGTGTTGTGTCCATGTATGACTTTTACATTATGTTGGGAAGATGGTGGCAATTTGATTGTAGTACTCAGCTTGATGGATTCAATAACACATACTCATTCACGAAGTAGGGAAAACACATAGTTCTTTTGCCCATTATTAAATCTGGATGAGCTGACACTCATGTTGTAGAGGAGACAATAGTCCAATGTGGCACCTTTCTTCAGTTAGTGTGAGAGGCCCTAGTGACAATGACCTTAGTCATCCTAGAGTGATTGAGGATGTTGAGCTACTAGAGATGATACAACCACTACTAGACGACTTTCAGGATGTGACGACTGACATCTTACTTAAGAGACTACTAGTAGTTAGAGACATTTAGCATGTTATAAACTTTATCCATGTATCAATGTTACCTAATAGGCCCACTTACAGATTGAGACTAGTTGAGTATGAGTTGCAATGACTGGTGCAAGATCTTAATTGTAAAGTTTTGTCAAGGGAGAGCACCAGTCCATGTGTTGTTCCTGCTTTGATGGCCCTTAAGAAGGATGGTTCATGGAGAATGTGTATTGATATGCGAGCTTTCACTAAGATCACCATGAAATACATATTTCTTACACCTCGCCTGCATGATTTATTGGATCAATTGCATGAATTTATCATCTTTTCCAAGATTTGCCTGTACAGTGGATATCACTTGATCAGAATGTGGCCAGGGGATGACTAAGAGGCTACATTCAAGACCTGAGATGGGTTGTATGAATAGACAGTTATGCCTTTTGGAATGTTCAATGCAATAACACTTACATGAGACTACTAAATCAGGTGTTCAGGGCTCACATTAGAAAGTTCGTAGTTGTGTACTTTGATGATATCCTAGTCTACAACTGATCTATGCATCACTTAGAGCGACTGAGGAGGGTTTTCTAGGTTCTTTGGTTGGAGAAGCTCTATGCCCACCCGAAGAAGTGTTACTTTCTGACGACACATGTATGTTTTTTGGGTTTTATTATATCTGGTACATACATTAAGATAGACCCTATGAAGATAGAGGCTATTGTGAGTTGGACACCTCCACGATCCTTTACAGAGTTAAGGAAATTTTTGGGGCTGATATGCATTTATTGGAGATTCGTTAGGAGCTTTAACACCATTACAACTCTCTCGACAAAGCTGTTGAAAGGAGAGAAGTTTCAGTGAACTGAACCAGCTTTGGCCAGCTTTGATGTCCTGAAGAATGTGACTCAGACCTCTGTGTTAGTTCTGCCATATTCCGACCAGTTGTTCGAGATGTAATGTGACGTGTCTAATGTGGGGTTTGGAACACTGTTCAGCCAAGGAGGGCACCTCAGCCTTCTTCAGTGAGAAGTTAAGTGACCCTAGGAGGAAGTATTCGACATATGGTAAGAAGTTCTATGTTATAATGAGAGCTTATAATTGTTGACTCACTACCTGTTGATAGGTGAGTTCACCTTATTCACAGATCATGAGGCTCTGAGGTTCTTTAACTGTCAGAGCAAGCTGAAGGGCGAACATGTTTCATGGGTTGAGTTCCTAGCTTCATTTCAGCTTGTGCTCAAGCACAAGGCAAGAGTCAAAATAGAGTAGTAGATGCATTGAGATGTCATCACTTGCTGATCACTTCCATGAAAGTTAGAGTTGCAGGATTCGAGATGGTGAACGAGTTGTACGAGGCAGACGAGGACTTTAAAGAGATTTGAGATTAGGGCAGGAGGGGCTGACAGGACAGTATTAGATCCAATGGCTATCTATTTGTTTAGAACCGGTTGTGTGTTTCCTGAGGTTCACTAAGAGAGTCCATCATATGAAAGAGTTATATTTGGGGGATTAGCAAATTTTTTTGGCAGAAACAAGACCCTCCCACTTGTGAGAGTATTTTTTTGTCCTAGGTTAATGAGGGATGTAAAGAGGTATGTCAGACAGTGCAGAGTTTGTCACCTGACAAAAATCAGGGGGCAAAATATATGAATATACACACCATTACCAGTACCAGGTGGCTCTATGGTTGGATGTTAGTATAGATTTCATTGTGGGTCTTCCTAGGCACGATTGAACAAGGATTTAGTGATGGTATTGATTTCCAGCTTTTCGAAGATGACCCATTTTCTATCTTGACACAGAACACTTGATGCCTCACATGTAGTTGACTTGTATTTTCGGGAGATAGTGTGATTGGATGCGATGCTTGAGACCATTACTTATGATAAGGTTGTAAAGTTCATGGGTCACTTTTGGAGGACCTTATGGGAGAAATTTGATACTAAGCTTTGGTTTAGCTCAACAACTCGCCCACAGACAGATGATTAGACAGAGGTGGTGAACATGAGTTTGGGGAATCTTTTGAGGCGTTTTATTGAAAATAACATGAAAATGTGGAATTTGATTATAGCCCAGGCTGAATTTGCTTACAATAGGTCCACGAGTCAGACTACAGGGCATACTCTCTTTGAAATTGTCTATGGGCGAGCTCACTCACCCCACTTGAGTTGGTATCAATTCTTCATATTACAGAGGTTAGTGTGGATACTGAGGCTAGAGTGCATGTTATTTAGAGGCAACATGAGGAGGTTGAGAAAGAGATAACCAAACGAAACCACAAGTACTAGGTGCAAGCTAATAAAACCAAGAAGAATGTGATTTTTCAGGTTGGAGATCTAGTGTGCATCAGAGTGAAGGAGAGGTTTCTTATGGGATCTTTTGGGAAATTCAAAACCAGAGCACATGGACTTTTTAAGATCCCCAAGAAGCAGCATGATAACACACCTATTAGATTGACTTGTTCGGAGACTACAATATTTCTGCTACCACGCGGCCTACTTGACTCCATATTATGAAGAGACAAAAGGTTCGACGGATGAGGTCGAAACTTCTCAACCATGAGAGATTGATGTAGGATTTTGAGGCGCCTCGCGCCTGAGACTACGCCAGGGCCGATTCAGTCTAGGCTTTTGAGGGATCGTCTGATACTCCAAGGTGTTCAAGTGCAACTCATTGGAGTGGGACCCACTCCTAGTTATTTATGACTTTATTTGTTTTTGTTGGTGTCTAGGATTATTTTTTTTATTGTGGTTTGTATCAGGTCAATTGCCAGCATCTCCTTCTATCTAGGGTTGTATCCATGAGTTTCGAATGATACTCTAGTTCTATCTCGGTCCCGAGATGGTGTGTGTGTTCTCTTCTACCCTTTTCCCACTCTCGTACGTGGTTCCTCCTTCACCCTTGTTGTCGTCCCTTGTTGTCGCCCCTTGGAAAACAACCAAGTTGTTGTTTTCCCTCGACCCCATTGCCCTCCAGCTATTCCACCCCCTCTAGTTTGCTACTGCCTCCCAGGATCACCCTCCCATTGCTGCCCTCACTACATGCCGCCTTTCCCTTGTTGTCGTTACCTTCCCCATAGCAACCACCCCTTCCAACATCCCATCTCACCCCCCTTGCCTCCGCCTTGGAGGTCTACATCCCTAGTCGACACCATTTCTATCCGATTTCCACCACTAGATCTAGTGTTGTGTGTTGTATTGTTGAAATTTCGCATTTACACACTATGTTGTAATTTTCTATTTTAATTCAGTGAAAATATTTGCTTTTAATTGGATATTTGTTAAATCCCAGTATCAGATACATTCTATACCTTGCAAATGAGGCAGGCTGTGGATTGACAATAATATGGGAACTAGGAATTTTTTGTGTTGTATATTGTTGGGTTCGTTTTGAAAGAGGCAATGTTGAAGTCATTTTATTTGCCTTTTAAATAGTTATAATATTTTTTGATATGCCTACCATCATGCTGTAGAGAAAAAAATTCATAGTATAACAACAACAACAACCCTTTATCCCACTAAGTGGGGTTGACTACATGAGTCCTTTTTCTTCATTGCATCCTATTAGAAAATGTTAGAAGAATTTTCTATTTTTTATGTTGTCATTCATTTTATCTTTTATTATATGTATTTCCTTATTTGTCTTTTCCTTTTTTCTATTGGGTGTTATTCAGAAAGATTTGGATATTATATCTTTTCTTTCCCATATTCTCATATCATGTATTCATACCTATTTTTCTGCTCAAGATCATTCCACTCTATTTTCAGATCTAACGTGGTATTAGAGCCATGGTTCTAACCCTAATTGCCGTCGGGACTCTTCCTCAGCCACCGACCGTCTGCAGACCTTTTTCTGCAAGGATTCCTTCGCTGGCCACCTACTTCCAGCCTCTAACTGGATCTCCCTCCAGCGAACCAAATCTCTCTCTATCCGATCAGATCTCTCTCTACCCTTTGGATCTACCCCCACTCAGTTGGATTTCTCTCCAGACAACTTGATCTTTCTCGAGAAGAGCGTTCCAACTGCCAGACCTTCCTCCAATTGGCCCGGTCTCCTTCCAAGGCTGTTGAAACTCCCTTAGGCCATATCTATCCTCTACAGGACCCATCGTAGCTGATTCTTTCTTTTACAACCGAAACCTTCCCATGTCTTGGCAACCCAACATCACTTTTGGCTCAGATAGGATCATGGCGGATTCTTCAATCATTGAGCTTCCTTCCAATGATGTAGTTAGGTTCACCTAAGGATCAACACCAACATCGACCAGAGGCTTGAAAAATCACATGAACTATTTGATCACTATTCATAAACTTAACAACTCTAATTTTCTCCAATGGTCTCAAGTTGTGTCATTGTTCGTCAAAGGACACGAGAAATTCGTCTATCTCACAGGGATGATTCATGAACTTCCAAAAACTGACCATACATATGGAGCGTAGGAAGTGGAGAATTCTATGATCATGCTTTGGCTGATTATTTCCATGGTCTGCAAGTGCATTATAAACAATAGTTCGCGAAACCTACATTGACATAGGAAACTCAGGCCAACTTTATGGGTTTTGAAGAGGATCCGCGGGCCAAAACAGGGATCAGGGATCATGACCCAGTATTACAATGACTTGCTGGCCTTATGGATGGAATGCAATCTCTACTGCAACTACACATGAGACTCTCCGGTTGATCTTTCCCTCTTTTAGAAAATTGTGGAAAAGGATCGTGTGTTTCAATTCCTAGTGGGTGTAAACAAGGATCTCGACTAAGTTCGGGGTCGTATTCTTGACCGGTATCCCCTTCAACTCGTGCATTCACCGAGGTGCGTTCACCTCGTGGTGCATTCTTGGCCGGTATCCCCTTCAACTCATGGTGCATTCACTGAGGTGCGTCGTGAAGAAAGTGAGAGACTTGTCATGCTCGACACTGTCACTCCATCAACCGAACCATCCTCCTTGGTCTTTAATAGTGCTCGACCTCATCCAAGCCATCATAGGCAAATAACTCAACTTGTGATTACCTTTATATACTCAATCATACCTGCGACAAGTGTTGAAAGCTCCACGAAAAATTGTCGAAAAAACCTTCCACCAGATCCTTCACTGGTAAGAGTTTCGATACAACCTTAGAAGTCACGACAGTACAACCGACTCCCACTCAGAACATCCCAGAATTACCTGACTTCAATAAGAGTCAGATGGAGCACTTGATCAAACTACTTGGATCTAGTCAGTTCTCTTTCAACATATCTACCTCCCATGTTCATCAAGGTGATATTCCAATGACACTCACTGTTTTTGTTTTAGTCCGTGGATTATTAATTCATACGTCACAAATTATATGATTGGATATTCTCAAGCTTTCTCAACATATTCTTCCTGACCTGGGAGAGATACTACTAAAATTGCTAATAGCTCCCGTAGTTCCATTGCAAGCAAAGGGTTTGTTGTTCTAGCAACAAACTTGACTTTCAGGTGCCTTCATTAAAATGTAACCTCTTGTCAATCAGGAAGCTGACATGTGACCTTGATTGTATTGCTCATTTTTCTCCTGATATTTTTTTGTCTTTCAAGATTATCGTTCGGGGAGAATGGTTGGAACTGCTAATAAGTGGGTAGTTGAGCTCTATTTTTTCCAATGGAAAAGCAAGGTTGACGAGTGAACATCCAATCATTATAGTCTTTCCCAGTCCACTGAATGCTCTATGATGCTTTTACACTGTCGTTTGGGTTACCCCAATTTTTAATATTTAAAATAGTTGTATCATTTGATGTTTACTAATAAAATTCTATCTAGTTCCAAATGTGAGATTTTTCTGTTATTTTAATACCGAGTTTCACATTCACAACACTCTTACACTTCTTCTGTGCCTTTTTTACTAACTTATAGTGATTTGTGGGCACCCTCTCGAATTCCTAGCTACACCAATAAACACTGGTTTCTTATCTTGATTGATGATCGCACTCGAATTACGTGAACCTATATCTTAAAATACAAATATGAAGTTATCATCTCTTTCAAAAAATTTCATTCCTTCATTTTGGCCCAATTCAAAACATCAATTTAAGTCCTTCGTGCTGACAACGACCGTGAATTTTTTAACTCTATGCTAGGGGATTTTTTGGTAAGGGCATTCTTCATCATAGTTCCTGTATGGTTCCTTCTCAACAAAATATTGCAGCTGAACGAAAAAAACGATGCCTTCTCGAAGTTGCTTATTCCATTATATTTCAATCGAACATCCTTATATGGTTTTGGAATGATGTCATACTTACCGCCACATATCTCATCAATAGAGTCTCCAAAAAAATTCACAAATTTCAGACCTCAGTAGTGGTTTTGAGATAGTGTTATCCTACCAATCTGTTCTTCTCTACTTTAGATCCCAAAATATTTGGCTACTTGACATTTGTTCGAAATACGTCCCCAACTCATAGTAAACTTGATCCATGGTCAATTAAGTTTATCTTTCTCGGATATTCTTCTACTAAAAAGGCTATCAGTGTCTCAATCTAATCACAAATAAACTCTATGTGATTGCCTACGTCTCATTCTTTGAAAGTGCTCCCTACTTTTTCAACACTGCCTCAAGTGGGGGAGCTAGATTTTTTGTGCACTACTTTTTCAACTCTGTTGGTTATGCCACCTACTCCAGCCACTATTCTTGAGGAACCATTTGTCTCACTGGATCCACTATCTACTAGACCAACACTCCTTCACCCACTCTCCGTGCTTATAATCGGCGCATGAAACTCTCGGTTGAGACCTATCCCAATACCTCAACTCTTCAGCCCACTGCCTCTTTATAGGACTTGGAATCCACCCCGAACGACATCCCTGGCGCTACACTTGCAGAGATTATTATTCCGATTGAGGAGGTGAGTTATACCATTGAGATACACAATCAGGCTTGCTCTCTTTATTCCATGGAAAAATAAGTCTCTTTTCAAAGCTTATCGCCAATCTACAAAGCATTCCACTTCTTTGACGGATCATCGTCTTCCTTCTATTATTGAGGAAGAATTTGGCAGACCGTTTCTGAAAGGCTGTAGTAATGGATGAGATGAATGCCATTCCACTAGATCATACGTGGGATGTTGTTGATCTTCATCGGGGAAAGAAAACATTTGGTTGCCGATGGATCTTCAGTACCAAATTTAACTCTGATGGAACCTTTGAACACAATAAAACATGGTAGGTCGCCAAAGGCTACTCACAAACCTATGGAGTTGACTATGAGGAGATGTTTGCTTCAGTTGCGAAACTGGACACCATTCGAGTCCTGTTATCCCTTGCTGTGAATTTGGATTGACCCTTAATCTAATTGAATGTCAAGAATGTCTTCCTTAACGACGATCTCAGGGAGGTGTGCATATCTCTACCTTCAGGATTTGACTCTATTTCTTCTTGGGGACAAGTGCGTTAATTGTGGAAGTCCCTCTACAGACTGAAGCAATCCACTTTGGGCTAGTTCATCAAGTTCACACAAGTGATAGTGGGCCATGGATTCTCTCAGACCTAATTAAGCCATACTCTCTTCTTTCGGCATTCCTCTAGTGGCCAAATTGTCATTCTTATCATCTATATCGATAATATTTTGCTCACAGGTAATGATATGCCTTGGAATCTATTAAAGACTTCTTCGCCAAATCCTTTGAAATGGATGACTTGAGGTCTATCTAATATTTCTTAAACATAAAAGTTGTCCGATCCTCTTGAGGCATTTGCCTTTACCAACACAAATATGTGATAGACCTATTGACAGAGACCAACCTTCTATTTTTCAAACCAGTGGCTATTTTAATGGATCCCAATGAGAAATTGGCTGATGCTCCCACTGTTATTCTAGTGAACAAGACACCACCAATGCCTTGTGGGGAAACTTATTTTTCTCGTCTGTACGTGCCCTAGTATTTGCCACGCGTAGGTATTGTAAGCCCGTTCATGCATGACCCCTATAAGCACCATTTCACAGCTGTAAACCGAATCCTCTACTACTTAAAAAACACACCAGACTCAGGTTTTTTATTGTTACGCTACTCTTGTTCTAGTACAGTATATTGATGCTGATTGAGCCAGGTTCGTCCATGATCGGCGATCTAACTCGCGGTATTGTTGATCATGCGGGAAAATCTTATCACTGAAAAAGCAAGAATCAATCAGTGGTTGTCGGAGCAGTGAAGAAGTTGAGTGTTGTTCCATGTTCTTGAGAATCAGCGAAGCGCTTTGGATACACGTCATGCTCTGTGAATTATGTGTGCCGGTATGTGCTCTTCTACAACTGTTCTATGATAATAAAACTGCAGTTAACATTACTCATAATCCGGTTCAGCATGACCGCACCAAGCATGTAGAAATTCACCATCACTTCATCAAGGAGAAGCATGATTCCAAGGAGATTTGTGTTCCATTTGTCCCATCTAGTGGTCAACTCTCAAATATCCTCACAGAGAACCTTCTTCAGTCATTGTTTGACGACTTCAAGTATATGATTGATATATATTCTTCAATTTAAGGGGGTGTATTAGAACATATCAGAAGATTTATTAGAAGATATTAGAAAATTTTGTTATTTATTTTGTTGCTTTTCCTGTTATTTTTTTTATATGTATTTCCTAGATTATGCTTTTCCCTTTTATATTTTAGGTGTTATTAGGAAAGATTTGGGTATTATATTGTATCATATATTTATACCTCTTTTGCTGCTCAATAAGATCATTCAACTCTATTCTCAAATCTAACATGTCCTGTTGAGTGTCATTTTTTCATTTAATTTTAATAGATTAAGATCATTTTTTATACAATATGTTAAGTCCTTTTAGGTCCACCTCTGCCTTTCTTAACATAAGTCGAATCTAAAACATCTAGTCTCCTAATCGCATTAGATGGTCGTTGTTTAATGTGACCAAACCATCTAAGATGACTCTCTCTGATCTGAGCTACACTAACCTTATCAAGGATATATTCATATTGCATTTTGTCTCTAAGTGTCAAGTCACTCATCCACCTTAGCATTCTCATCTCAACAACACTTAATTTTGTTTTATGCTTCTCTTTTAAAGGCCAACATTATGTGCTATAGAGCATTGCAGGTTTCACCACCAAGTTTAAGCAGTACTTTTCTATCACACAATAGGCCTGATGCATTCCTCCACTTTAACCAACTTACTTGAATTCTACTACTAACATCCCCGTCTATATCACCATTAATTTGAACAATAGACCCTAGATATCTAAAACGTTCACACCTTTTCATGATTTGATCACCCATTGTTATTTCATCTATTCAATTTTAGATCTACTCAAACGAAGGCCTTTAGACTCTAATGTTGACCTCCATAATTCAAGTTTTTCTTGAACTGTCTATTTTTATCCACAAGAAGGATATCTTCAGCGAAAAGCATACACCAAGGCACATCCTTTTGTAAATGCCCATTAAGAACATCCACAACTAAAGCATATTAGAGATTATAAATTACTCTTCTACAACAAGTTCAGAAAATGTCCTCAATTTTCTTAGCTAAATATTGAAACATGGCAGTTGAGGCAATTTGTGGTTCAAAATTGGTGAGTAACCGGTAAGAATGGTGTGATCAGATGCTTGCCGTTTATTTACATATTGGTTTCACTGCTTTTGGAGGAACTTATATTGGGGAATATCATTGGCATGCTTTACTTAAAATAAACATGAATTTACTGTACCTTGTAAAATAAAATAAGAAAAAACATCCAAGTACTAAAGTAACATTTGTCTCTCTTTGTTATTTTCAATGCATATCTCGTGTTCTAACTGACTATGAATTTTAAGATTTGTTTCAATAGTTTTTGTTTTCTTCCCATCTATTATTAAGCATGTGATACGTCAGTAGTTAAACATATATATGCTGTATTCCTTGTGGAAAAAAAAATTATAGAAAAGAAATAATGTTAGAAATTTATTGCTCATCTATTATTTGAATACTGTTCTTTGTGCAACTTTAGTGTGCTATATATTTCACATAGACCATCCAACTTGAACTAGACTTACCGAATATGTGATTTTGTCCATTACACTTGGTTACTGCCCAGTCTAAGGTGCTGAATGCGCTAAAATCAGGTCATTGTTCTAGTAAATTCTGTAGCTTCTATGATTGTGGAGGTAGTCATGCGCCTCACCATTTGGTGCCATTGCGAGTGAACTTGCATAATTTACTGTGTACGAAATGACAGTGTGGTTGCCCGTGCTATCTGCTTTGTCTAACAATTTGATGGAAATTTAGGGTCCGGTTGGGGCAGCTTATAAGTGCGGGCGGCGTTTCCGTACCGTTTGGTTCGCGTGTTTCGCCAGCTTATCCGAAACTGCGTTTGGGTTTTTACACTAAACGCAGGCCGTGTTTCAGGATAAGCAGCTTATCTTGAAACGCACAAGCTGCCCCAAACGGACCGTTATTGTAGTGTATGGTGGCTGGCACTAGGTAGACCTAAATGGAGTTGGGCAGGCGACGACACCAACAACAACAAACCTTTATATTGCTAAGTGGGGTCGGCTACATGATTGTTTTTTCTCCTAAATAGAGTTGGGTATCTTGTATAAAAAAATGATCGTAATCTATTTGAATTAAATGAAAATATGCACTCAATAGGATGCAATGGAGAAAAAGGATTCATGTAGCTGACTCCACTTAGTGTGATAAAAGGCTTGTTGTTGTTGTTGCTGTTGGGTGGTGGCTGGCATTCTTGTTGATTATGTGTTCCTTTTGAGAAGTCATGGAATATAATCTTGTTAAATTTACTTTTATATTTGTTAGAGTTTGTATCAATCTAATGCATTTTATAGAGTTTTCTTTGGGATTTATATAAATTTGTGCATCATTTTGAGTAGTTTGCCTGCCTTTAGATCACTTACACGTCTCAACCATGGTAATTGGAGACATAAGTGTCGAATTATTTGAACTTCTATTGCATCTAGGTGATTCTAAGTGAATGTCTCCTTGTGCAGCTTAATATGGATATTGGCTTTTCGTGAGAACCTAATTGAATTGTTTAACTAAAATCTTGAACTTGATTCTATTGCGCTTTTATTTTCTAATTCTTTGAAGCACTTTACATTCTCAAATTAAGCAGATTTAATTTTTGTCGGCTTCTGATCTTCTAATAATATATGATGGATGCCTTAGGTGTCATCGATTCACTGATCAATAGAGGAAAACAAATTGATGCTGTTAATCTCGTATTTGCATTTGAACTGACAGACCAATTTCAACCTGTTCCTTTACTCAAATCATATATAAAGGAGATGAGGAAAATATCAAATTCCAAATCTGGAAGCATGTCTCCCAATGCTCAGGTAATGCTTTTTGCTGTCTACTTGTATTACTCTTTAACTTTGGTTTTTTGTATTCTTCTGCTTGGACATTTTGTCAACTTGGAAGGTTTGTTATCGTTGTTTCTCTCAACCTATGTCAACTCGAAGGTTTTATCTCAGATATAAGTTGCAGAAGTGATTTTCTGTTATCTGAACCGAAGAACTTGTAATTTTCAAATGTTTTTTCATTCCCAGTTTCAACCTCTTGGTTTTATATTTATACTATGAAGATCCTATTCGAATTCAATGCTATTGGGACAATTTGACTTGCTGAAATGATTTATGAATTACAATCTTCATTCCATTAGAGTAATAACGAATTGTAATCATTAGCTGCTATTATGGAAGTTGCACACTTCTGGGTAGGCGGCATAAATCTTGTCCAAAAAATTTTTTTATAGTGCGTCTACTTGTGCTTTTTTTCTGTGGGAAGATTATTGAAAAAAAAAAAAAATCAACTTTATCTAGTGCCTGCTTGTGCAGTTGTGTACTTGCAATTGTGCATATGGACAGGAAGTCATGGATTGCAAATTTACGGTGTTGAGTCTTCTCTTAATATGTTTTCTTTTAGTTTATATTTCCTGCTGTTTACTACCTTAGCTTAGTTTTCATAATGTTATGTTTTTCTCGTTCCGGTGTTTTGTGCTTGTAAGTTAGAAGATGTTTGTCAAGATTTTGTAGTAAAATTAAAGGGTTATGACCTCAAATGTGTCCTGTCCTTCCTGACGACCTCCCAGCTATTGAAGGCAGTTAGCAACAATGCCTTCATTTGGGGTTAAGAACTAAAGAAGCGCTGTATAATTCTTGTTGGGTTTGGTGGGGTTGTCTGGCACTAGTATTTCTTAGCTCTTTCTTTTGTAGTTTAGAAATATAGGTTAGGGTAGAAACTTTTAATTTTATGATGGTTGAGCTCTTACAAGTTATTTTCATGAAATGCAAAGATAGTGCTTGTTCAAGTTGTTTATTTTTCTTTTTATAAAGTTTCTGTAACATTCAGTTAGTAAACGACATTACCTTAGGAAGGATCAATCCATTTTTTTGCTATCTTCTTGAGGGCAGTTCAACTTCTACTTTTTACAGTCTGTTACCATGCCAAAGCAAGGGCTAGATTCTAAATTATGCTCATTAGCATCTTTCTTTCATTTCTTTTGCCTTCTTTGTTAATTTTTTCATCCTTTATGAAACTTCTAATCTTTAGAATTCTTTTTTGTGAAGTGTGTTTAGTGGTATAGGTTGATGACTCTTTTTCAATATCTTTTTTGGATAGAAATTTTTGTAGAAGGAAGTGTGTTGCATTATCGTATGGACGTACTGCTGAAGTTTACTTTTTATGGATGAACTTGTAGTTTATTCTATTGTATGCTAATATTTACTGGCCATGTTTTTATTTTTACAATGGAACCAAGCTTTTGACGTTGGTGCTAGAAGGAGAAATCGAGTGAACAAATTTTTATTTTATTTTTTAAAATTCCTAATGATATTTTTGCTCGCAAATTTTAATAGAAAGAACATGATTATGCAGTATTTTAGTGGAATCATCAACAGCCCTCTAAAAAGTTCTGGCATACCCATCTGTGTAAAGCCACTAATTGGAAATTGCGCGTCGTACTCTTTTTGTAAATCTTTGTCTTGGTATAGGTCAATTATTTAGCACTTTAATAGCATTTCACGATCTGTCATGAATAGAAAGTGCCTTGGAAAACTAGAAAGATAATAATCTATTCCTCTTAATTCTGAAATATTTTCTTTATCACGCCTAAGACCTTTATGATTATATGCTCCCTCGCCCAACTTTCTTCTAAGCTTAAATCATATTAAAAAAATCATCACTTTTGAAAAGTTATATTATCCGTTAAAATGAGACTATTTGGTGCAATCATCTTCTTTAAAGTTCAAACTAATGGAGAAGGCACAATTAAGGTTTTTAACCAAAGGTCTAGGTGTCCCCGGACTCATGAGTGGTGATTATGAACTGCCCATGACTAAATTATCAATTATGGTCAAATGTTGGTCCATCCATGACTTTGACAACCATTGTAGGTCACTAGAGACATTGCACATGTTTTCCTTTTTTTTTTTTTTGGGTCCACTTTCGTTACTAATTTCTTTTTGGGTGCGCCCAATTATACCACCACTGATCAGAACCTGCAACTTGCTCTAATATTGACATCTCCAATTGTTCCAAAAATCAAGTTAATAAAGAAACCACAACCAAGGTTTCATAGCCAAAGCTTCTGTTATTCTTGTATTCGTGCTTGTGACCCAATAATCAATTATGATCCATTGCAGATCACAAGGGTGAAACCTTGGAAAAAGAAAATTTAACATTTATTCACCCTTGTGATCTGCAATGGATAATCAAATCAAGGGCCTGTATTTGGTCAGTCCTTGATCGATATCATAATCACTAGGAATTATGTGTGGTATTTGGGCTGTAATGTGGTGCGATAGTGAGTGATTACAACACAGCCTGGCGTTCGTTCTTGAATTGAAGTTGTGTGTGTTAGAGCATTGAGTAACAATTTATGATTGAAGCAATTTTCAAACAGCCATCCAAACCATCTTCTTAATTAATGGCCAGGCAAACTAAAACCATCAATTTAAAAACCTAGCATCTAATAAGCCCTGTTAAGGGCCCAAATCCAAATATAATTTAACAATAGTAGCAAAATAGTGAAACAGAGAACTACTTTACTAGTATCAACAAATCTGCAACTAATAGTTGAACCTTTTAAATATTGATAACTCAAATCAACGGAAATTAAATTAGAACTAATCAAATTCAAAGAAACCTAAGAGAGCACCACCCATTCTCGGCAGTGAACATCATCGTGGTCATGTTTGAAACAACAACAACAACAATAAAGCCTTAATCCCACTATGTGGGGTCGGCTACATGAATCCTTTTTCTTCATTGCGTCCTATTTAGTGTCATATTTTCATTTCCTTCTAGTAAATTAAGATCATTTTTTATACAATAAGCCCAAGTCTTCCTAGGTCTACCTTTGTCTTTCAAATAAATTAAGATCATTTTTTATACAATAAGCCTAAGTCCTCTGAGGTCTAACTCTGCCTTTCTTAACATAAGTCGAATCTAAAACATTTACTCTTCTAACCGGATAATCAGATGGTCAACGTTTAATGTGACCAAACCATTTAAGACGACTCTCTTTAATTTTGTTTGAAACAAAAGTAAAATAAAATAAAATAAGACTTTGAAATAAAAACAACTAATGCAAACCAAAATAGAGCACCACCTTGGTCATCAACCTGTTCATCTCAACACATAATTTGTGTTTTTGCTTGGACTTCAATATTTTCATGAAGTTTGCATGACAAGAAAAAAGAAATGGCTCATATGAAGGGAGCATTACATAATTGCTATATTCTTTGTAAAATATTTATGTATCATTACATGAAGGCTTGTTATGCAAATGCACTTGACACTTGCAGTATTCATCATCACAATTGCATTATCTGGGATAACTTCAGCTACTTTTGTTTAGAATTGTATAGTGGAGTAGTGGTTGTGACTTCAAAGAAGATGAAAATAGAAAGATTCTTAGACATAAGCAGAAGGTAGATGAAATAAGATCATATGGTTAATGGCAAAGATATTATAACTAATTTCTAGATGACGGGATAATAAATGAATGTATAAATATACTAAGACACAAATGTGATCTCTACATATTGGAGAACAATTTGTTTGAGGAAAATGATTTTAATGGCTTAAATAATAGTTGTGATGTTATATGCACTTCTGATTGGATAAAAAAAAGATGGAGTTTTAAGTTTTACTTTTCTTTAAGGCATTAATCATTAATAAATTCTTTGAAATTTTAACTTAATTATCTGTACAATGCTTTTCATAAATGTGTATATCAAGAAATAATAAAAAAAAAATTAATTTCAATCTATGTTTTATTTGTAGGCCTAATAATAAGCTGAATAGATTCTTCAACTTGAGCTGTATTATTTGTTTGTTGCATTTATTCGTCAGCTAGAATAACCCTGATTTATTCAATTTTAAATTTAGGGGTATTTAATTTCTATATGTAGTTTTAGGTCTTATATGATCTTCACAATTCAATTTGTAGACTAAAATCTTCTTTTTTTCCCTCAGGTGTAGGTTTAGGCTCATGACATATTCTAATGTAGGTATTAATTCTTATTCAACAATCATATCTAGAGTCGTATTATAATTGTTGACCTTCTTATGCCTTTATTGCGTTTCAAAATAATGTTTCTTAAATGGTAGTTTTTTTCATCAAGATTGGATTTGACTATGTATGGGTCTTGTTTTAGTGTAGGTTTGTCAGACTCTAAAAGAGATGCTAAAGAAATCTCCTTCGGAGTGCTTTTTTTTTACTGTGGAAAATTATGTATAAAGTCTCATGTTGTCTTTTCTTTGCTGAATTATAGTTTAATTCTTTTATAATTATTGCCTTTAACTTGCCTAGAGGCGAACGAATTTTGGCTATAACATCTTTAATATTTGGATAATATTTCCACTTGTTTTGATCGAGCACATTCAACTCTTTGGGAAGCAACCATTGTTACTTTAAAAGACTGTTTTTAAATTATCAATTCAAAATGAATATTTTTTTTTTAAATTTTATTGCAACCTAATGTAGATTTATATTTTTGAATCTCATGATAAATACATTATAATTTTTTAGAATCGTTTCTTTATTTCATCTAAATTATTTTATTTATTATTATTTTGGTTGACCTTAGTTATAATCCTACTTTTAGTTGGCATGTGATATAATCTTAAACTCTAATATCAATTTTGATGCCCCTGTTTGCTTATGATACTAGGATTTCTTAATATAACTCTACGATGATGTGCACAACATGTATGGAATAAAAAATCACAATTTCTTGACCATCAATTTAAAGAAGTATTCATCCCTTTAGATGAAAACTCGAGAAATTTGTGCCAAATGATTATTTAATGCTGTTCTGAATAGATAATTTACGTAGAAATTTATGATGATTAAAAGTGCACATTGATTGGAAATCAGTTTGCAATAATAGAATTATTTGAATAGTATTCCAAACTAGTATTAATGTAGTATGAAGCCTGTGTACTTGTCTATTGATATTATTAAACTATCTATTATTCCAAACTAGTATTAATCATGATACCATTACGTGCACATTATCATTTTCTTGTGAGTTTGACAAGGCTGATTGACACATTGATACAAAATTTATTGGGATCTTGACCATGCATCTCTTTCTTCTTATCATCCTTCTCCTTTTGAGTTTGCTTTCAGATTTTTAGTATTTTTTCTTGAATTATACCTTTGGATGCGTGAGAATTGAAGAGAGTTTATAGAGAGAGAATTAGAGTAAATGCTGATGAGTTTCTCTTGTGCAAGTGTCGAAACAGACTATTCTTATTATTATTAGTTAAACAAAGGGCTTACCCTTCCTCTCCTCTCATGTTCGACCCCATTAGAGAGGCAAGTGAGTCATAGTGGGAGAGGAAGAGAGAGAATAAAGGGAGTAGGTGAAGCCATGAGGAAGAAGAGCAGGGAAACCATACATTTTCTCTATTTTGCGGCTCATAGAAATTTGATCGAGCCCTGCAAACTGTTGTAGAAGAAACCCATGCTCTAATCGAAGAGGAGGAAGTATTGTATCTTTCTTGCGCAACCCTAACCGAAGCTTTGCATACATTGATGCTATGTGAGTGATGCCGTGAGCAAGGGAGACGTCTCATGCAAAGAGGACGAGGGGAGGTGGCTTTGTGGGGACTTCGTGTGGAAAAAGAAGAAAGGTAGAGGTGTAGTGAGGCACGATTTGTGTTTATCGCGTGAGGGAGAAGGTGAGAGTGAACCGACTCGAGCAATCAAGAAGAAGGAAAAAAGTGCCAAGCAGTTGCGGTGCGAGAGGAGGAATTCATGCCCTAGCATGCCAGAAGAAGTAGCATGCGAATTTGGTTCACATGTGTGGGTGACGAGACAGTGGAAGGAATAAGTGTTTATTTTTTTATTATATAAGTTATATCTTTTAGTTAGTTACGGGGTTGTTTGGTTTGCTGAAAAAGTAATACAATGTAAAATGAATACAATGCAGAAGTAATGTATTGTATTGAAAATTCTTTTGAGTTTGAATCGGTATAAAAGAAATGAAACACATCATATCTTTTGGTTTGGTTTGACATAAAATGAAAATAATGTATTTCAAAGTGATGTGTTTGTCACGGGCGGCTACGAAGATGGCCGACTACGGTGGCGGGAGGTAGATCAAAGTGACGACAACGAGGGGCCTACTGTGGCGAGCAGTGGCGAGCGATGACGAGCAACGACCGCAAGAGGATGGCAGCAGGTGGCCAATATTAATTTTGCATTAAGTAGTGTGTTCAACCGAGTTTCAAAATTTAGGAAAAATGAACAAAGAGCTGAATTTCAAATATAATACTATTTTACATTAGATTTGAATTTCTTTCAAACAAATGCCCTGATTTTCAAAATTCAGGGATTTGGAATACGATGCACACTCCCAACCAAACAAAACCCTTTATTTTATTCAAATTCTATGAAGTGAAATTAGTAATTTTAATTTGACTCACAATTGAATTAAAGGTTAAAGGATATCGAGTTTGGTGATTGTACAAAAGAAGAGAGTAGAGAAATATTAGTGTTTTATTTCTAAAAGTATTTTTTAATAGTTCCAAACCTCGGACCGAGTCGTGACAAAAGTGTTATCAGAGAATGGTTTTGGATTAAATAATGCTATCTTGATGAAAAAGCCAAATGTGATAAGTACAAGAAAAATTTTAATAATAATTTTGAATGTTTAAGTTAATGAATGCACGTGAAATTTTAGAAGAAGGAAGTCCGGTTGGAAATTGATGAAGTATCACCTGCTATAAATGATTAACTTAAGTGAAAATAGGAAAGCAATTATTATTACTGAAATCAAATAGGAATTTATAACCAGACAATTGAAATAAGAAATAACAACATACGACACAGAACACGTGATGAGGATGAATCAAAGGTGGTGGTGGTTATTATTAGGGTTTGGAAGGTGTTGAGCTGGCGACATGGTAGGGAAGGTGCGGGACTGCGAAGGAACAACCACAATGTAGCGAAAGGGGATGGAAGTATCAGTTAGGGAGGGGGACAATAATAACAAGTTGGGTGGAAAGTGGAGCTGTTAGGTGTGGTGGGAATTGCTTGAACAACAAGGGAACAATGAGAAATCAACAGGTTTTTGGTTGTCCCGATGACAACACCAAAGGACAAGGGTGAGAGGAGGTGGGGAAAGGTGCTGGTAGGGGTGTTAACGAGGCGAAGACGAGCGAGCCCAGACTCAACTCGTTTAGATTTCGAACTCAAAATGTTTGTTCGTGTTCGACTCATATGCTTAGCGAGCCGAACAAGAGGTGTTCACGAACAAAGAGTTATTTTGACATCCCTAATTACGTAGCCATAAGATGTTAATGATTGGGGTAAGATTTAAAAATTATTGTTTATATTAAAACATCATTTGAATCTAATTTAATAATTTTTATTTTATTTTTTTAATTAATAATTTTAATTGCTTATAAAAATTTGTAGCTTTGTAGTCAATTAAATCTTTTAAAAATACTACTCATGAATATATATATATATGTATATATATAAATATATATAT
>JXCR01146631.1:232352-254075 GCA_002079205.1 Phalaenopsis hybrid cultivar
CCGTGAGCAAGGGAGACGTCTCATGCAAAGAGGACGAGGGGAGGTGGCTTTGTGGGGACTTCGTGTGGAGAAAGAANTGTTGAAGAATCAGATTTCATGGAAGGGCCAAGCCGTCGTTTGCCCTCCATGGTAGCTACTACAGCAGGGCATTTGATAGCTGACGATTGAAAAAAAATACCTTTCGCCTCGTTACGGAGGACTCGGCGAAGAAATGCTGACCGAAAGAAACAAAGCGCCGTCTGCCCTCCATGGTAGCTACTACAGCAGGGAATTTGATAGCTGCCGATGAACAAAAAATACCTTTCGCCTCCGTTACGGAGGACTCGACCAAGAAATTCTGACCGAAAGAAACAAAGAGCTCTGGCTAAAGCAAGGAAAGAGAAACAAAAATTATCTGTGATTCTAGAAGAATATATGTATAATATTAACATGAGGGAGTCTTCTGATAGTCTTCCATTTATAGAGGATGAAGTACAATCGGTACAACGTCCAAAATCATCACCAGTATGGGTTCACTCCGATGCTAGTTCGGTTTGTTCTACCTGCATTCCCCGACACTCGATCAAGGACATTCTACCGGAGCTTTTGTAGAATGTCCAAGTTGCAATGTTTTACACCTGGGACNTGAGTAGTATTTCGAGCCAAAACTAGTCGAAGATGAACGAACAAATCTTTGTTCGTGTTCAACTCATTAACTCAGCGAATCAGCAGAACACAAGCTTCTTAACGAGCTATTCGCGAACAACGAGCCGTTTTGACAGCCTTAGGTGCTGGGTGGCTGAACAGGGATACAACCAAGATTGCAGGTGGTTGTCTGCTGAGAGTTGGGGAAATGCTATGAGAACAACCAAGGGGGTTGTTTACGGGTAGTTGTAGCAAGGGATGACAATGTTGACAGCGAAAGGAGGGTTATGGAGGAAGGGATAATTGAGGATAAATATCACCTCTAGAGCAAGATAGAGTTGGAACACCACTTGACTCTTGAAAGATAATCACTAACTCTGAACGTGATATAGTCAGAGCACCAATCGTCGTTGAATGCATAGTCCTAGAAGGAAAAATGACGGACGATGAACTGAAACACAATGAAAATCTAACCTAAACAAGACAACATATAAAGATCTAGTGTAAATAGGGAGTGGGCCCCTATTCCTATGTGGCAGCTTCATGCCCATGTAGGGCTTCAAAACCTATTCCACGCCTGCTAAATCAGAGAAACTACATCACCTCTGTTTCGTATTTGCTAAATCGTAGGAAGCTTAAGTGCTAGTTAATAGAGGACCCTGACCCCCGCGTCAGCCTCCTAAGGTTTGGGGAGCTTCAACCTCATGGTTAAAGCTTCTGCCTACATGTTGATATGATCACCAAGGTCTCCCTTTCAGTTGCATTGACCAAGAACATCTAAGGAGTTCATCCCACTTGCGAACATTCATCTATGTCGATCCAATCTTCTAAGGATATCGTTGATTTGATCTTGGATTTCATGTCCTGTATATTTTGTTAAATCCTCCAAAAGTAGTTCACGGTTAGCTCAACCCACTCTGAAATGAGAATATTTTGAATCTTCCCAAACGGTGGTAAGTGGTCGAGCAGGGTATCTTGAAACTCTGTATTAACAGCCCTGTGTCTGAAATCGGCTCTTCTGTCTTGCCATCCTATGTGATCACGGAAACTGATCCCATTGACACTTCTCTACTTGCAATGGCATCCGTAATCTCGAACTCCGCAGAAGGTAGAAGAATGTTGTGTTTGTCATTCTTGATGGAGTAGGTGTTCATGTACCCATCATGCTAAATCTTGCAATCAAACTAGTACGGTCTCTCCAATAAAAGGTAACAGACATCCATGGGTACCAGTTGTACCATACTTGATCCTATAGTTGGTTGCAAATCAAAAATTCCAGGAGACCTTCTGTCAATGCTGAATCTATTCTCGTTCTTCAACCACATCAAGTAATGCAACCAGGAATGTCTATGAGTCATGAGGCTTAAATTTTCCTCCATTTGAATAGACATCATATTCTTTCTGTTACCTCCATCAGTGATGTTTCAACATATTTTTCTTTCACAGTGCAATGGGTGTAGAATATGCTGTGATAAGTCACTACTGCTCTCTTGTAGGCTTAATATGGAAAAGAGTCGAATCATAAGTATCTCGTCCTCAGTGGAAGTTGGGGCTCGCCATTTTCTTGGGCTGCCTCTCAGTCCCTAACTCTCTCTATTGCACCCTGCATGGTGAAGGACACAACTCGACTCGCTGGGTAGCAGGAAGTGATGCGTTCGAAATCATGACATATGATGCATTTCTTAAGTGGTACTATATTGAGAGTGTTGCTCTTCTCAGACTGCTTCTCATTCTAGGCTGCTTTATAATTTTCCTAACCAGACTTTTCAACTATCTTAGGTGCGCTTCTATTCTCCAACTATGATGGTTGTCTAAATGACGGTGGGTGCCTGCTTTGCTTCCGTTGTTTCTCTACCTTTCGTGCTACGGTTTGAACGCCATGCAAAGACCAATAAGGCAGTAGTTGAACCATTTTGTTGATGACAGGCATTAGGCCTCCCACATACCTAGCTATCATGTGCTTTTCTGGTTCTGTCATATCACATGTCAACTTAAGCTGCATAAACTTCATTGTGTACTCCATTGATAGGCCCCTCTGTTGCAGGTGGTGGAGCCTCGAGAAAAGTTCCTAATGGTAGTATATGGGTAGGGACTGACAAACTCTCTCTTGATCTATTCCTAGGTAGTAATCTTGTTTCATCCTCTTTTTCTCTCCCTCTTAAGATTCTCACCATAATGAGACGCTCTTCTTCAGCTTGATAGCAACAAGCTTCATTTTCTGGTCATATGGTACCCATTAGTCAAAAACTCTCTCAATGGTTTGTAACCACTCTATAAAGTCATCTAGATTTATCCTCCTCTCAAAATTCAATATGCCTAGCTCGAGTCTTTGTGGCCTCCAACATGCACTTCACCTCTATATCCACAACAACCAATTCATCTCTTGGTCTCCTTTGATATTGTATCCCAAATTGTCGTGGTTTGTCTTCTTCTCACTAGAATCATCCCTACGAAAGGGATTTAGGTGTTCCTCTTTTTCTCCTCGTCGGATCTTGCTACCAATCTTGACGGTGACCTTTCCTTGGGCCCGTTCCCCAAGTTTGACAAGTCGTCTTGGCACTTCATTGGATTCCCGCTACATCTCTTCCATGGTAAACTCTTCATCCTCGTTCTACAAGTGCCTCACCGGTGATATGATTATGGTTTAGGGTCGAAGCGGTGAAAAGGTGTATAGGGGTGATGTAGGGTGGGAAAAAAAATTTTTGGGTGCTGGTTTGGAAAAATCATCAAAGGGAAGGGTGTTGGGTTAGAATAGGACTAGGTATTGGTGGATGCTATAAAAATTAGGATATGACCGAGGCTAAGCTAGCACTGATACCAATTGATATAAAAAATAACACAACCAATAATAGGAAAACAAATATTATTTGTGAAATCAGATAAAAATTTACAACAATACAACAATAGAAATAATAACACACATGACACAAAACACACGATTAAGGTGAATCAAAGGCGGTAGTGGTTCGTGTTAGGGTCTGGAAAGGTGGTGATATGATAAGATGTGGGATTGCAAAGGAACAATGACAACACAACGAAAGGGGATGGAAGTATTGGCTGAGGAGATGGGGACAACAAGGACAACAAGTTGGGCGGCCAGTGGAGTTGCAAGGTGCGGTGAGAATTGCTGGAACACGATAAATCAACAGTCTTGTTGTTTTCCCAATTACGACAGCGAGGGGAAAGGGTGAGAGGAGGTGGGGAAGGTGCTGAGATTTCTGAACAGGGAGGGAACCGGGATAGCGGGCAACTGGCTACTAGGAGGTGGGGGAATTGCTAGAGAACAACCAAGAGGACTATTCCTTGGCGACTGCAACAAGGATGGCAACGACAACAATGAAGGGAGGTTGCAAAATGAGGAGCCGAGGATAAATACTATCTCGGGAGTGAGATACTGTTGGAGCACGCAAACCTTAGAAGATAACCACCACCTTAGAACGAGATATACTTGAAACACCACTCGCACTTGGGTACAACTCTATAAGGGAAAACTGGGTACACTGATGGCTATTTTGACATAAATACAATAAAAAATTGACCTAAATATGATGACAACAACATACAAATACCTAGGGTATCTAAAGAATGGACCCACTCTCTTATGTGTGACAGATTCATCCCCAGGTAGGGCCGGTTGGTCCTTTCCCGCATCTGCTTAATACCACCAACTTTCCTTTTCCATGTCTATTGAACTGGAGGAAGTCGTAGCGCTGATTCAGAGTTGACCCCTAGTTCAAGGTCAATTATAACAGTCAATCCGACCTTAAGTTTATGCCCTTATTCATAGCAAGCTTGAGGAATCTACTGTTCATGCTGATGCTGATGCTGATCCTAATGGGATTTGATGAATTTTCTATTTTTCTTACATGTTATGGCGGTGTTAATCTAATTATTCTATATTACGTATTAATTTGGTGTTATTTTGATTATGTTATCTTCAGATGGGTGAAATTAGTTTAGTCATCTTGTTATAAAACACATTTTTACTTTAATCAATTTTCATCATATTGAATTAGATTAAAGCATTTTCATGAAAATATATGGATAATTTAAAGAAGCGATTTGTGGTATATTTATAAATTTTGAGGAAAAAAATTTAAATTAAGAGGAGATTGTAATAATCAGTTTTAAAACTAAGTTTAAAATTTTTATTAACCAAAAAAATTAATAAAATAAATATCGGTGAAACCTGCTCATTCAAAATAGACGTATCAACATCTGGGGAGTTAGACGAAGGGCTTATCCCTCGTCTCCTTTTATGTTCGACCCCATTAGAGAAGGAAGCGAGAGATATTGGGAAAGAGGATGAGGGACTGAGCGAAGGAAGTAGATGAAGTCGCGAGGAAGAAAAGTAGGGATACCAAGCTTTTTTTCTATTTTTCGGCTCACAAAAATTCAATTGAGCCACTTAAACTGTCGTCAAAGCAACCCATGCCCTAATTGAAGAAGAGGGAGAAAGTTTCGTACCTTGCATGCACAACTCTAGTCTAAGCTTTGCATACATTGCAGTTGTGCGAGCGACACCATGGGTGGGTAGAAGTCTCATGCGAAGAGGACGAAGGGAGGCGGCTTTGTTGGAACTTTGTGTGAGAGAAAGAAGAGAGTTAGAGACACGATGAGGCACAACATGTGTTTCTCGTGTGAAGGAGGAGGTGAGGGAGAATCAAATTGAGCAAATAGGAGGAAGGAAAGAAGTGTTAAGCGATTGAGATGCAAAAGGAGGAATTCGGGCCCTAGCAGGTTAAAAGAAGTGGCATGCGAATTAGTTTCGCGTGCTAGAGGTGCGACTAAACAGTGGAAGAAAGAGTAAGAGTTTATAATTTTTATTGTATAAGTTATTTTATTTAATTAGTTAAATGTTATTCAAATTTTATGAATTAAAATTACTAATTTTACTTTGATAGACAATTGAATTAAAGTTTAAAAGAGATTGAGTTGTGTTGGAGACAATGGAGAAATGTTAGTGTTTTATTTCTAGAAGTATATAATATTTGTATTAATTGTAATGTCTAAACTTAAAATTGAAGGATTGAAATCTTAATTAAATTAATATAATAAGATGACGATTAAAATCTAATAGTTAGTTAATGCATAATTAAGTAATGTGATAAAAAAATTTAGTAACATGAATATTTTATATTTTATAGGCGTTAATTTGAAAGAGGTGACAGACATCAAGAGCCAGGAAATTTTTTAGGATGGAGGTAAGTTATAGTAATTTTTGTTTATTTTATACTAAATTCATTGATTGTTATTGAAATTTGATTGGACTATTGTAATGTGATTTAAACGCTATTTTAGATTGGTCATATCATTGTGATAAATATATATTTTTAAAAATGCTAATGTTATTCATTATGTAAATGTAAAATTGAATGAAAATAACGTACGAATGATATGAACTATATAACATGCTTGCACGTGCATGTTTGGCTTTGAGCTAGTTTGGGGCAACTTATAAGTACGGGAGCATTTTTGAAAACGCCGCGGTATCTTTTGGATCGTGCGTTTTCCCCGCTTATCCGAAAATGCTGTTCTAGTGCTTGACTGAGATATATGTTGGCTTAATGGTTGACTGAGCATTTTCTAAATTATTCTAGCGAGTGCTTGACTGAGAACCTTTTCCCTTTAATTTAAAAGTAATTTAGCGGATTGTTTTTTCTTCAGAGGGTTTTCCTAGTGCGCCATATAGGTTTTGCTGTATTTTCAGTGCTATGCTTTTTCTGTGTGGTTGGAGATGATGCTCCTTAAAAGTTTTGTACGCATGCATTAAACCCGACCGACCTATAGCATGGGAGCAACAAATGGAAATATTTATCTATTTCATTTTGATTTTCCTTTATGGGAGTCATTATTAAGACCTTTGCTAGATTTTAAGTTAAGCTAAATTTCAGTTTCACTTAGATTTTCTTTCTATGAGTTGTTCATTGTTAAACTTGAACGACCCTTAACAAAATTTTGATTGAAGCAAATGATCTCATTTTGTGGATTAAATTCAAGGTAGATTTACATACACATACTATTCAGTTATTATGTATTTACATATCTAGCACCTAAACTTTAATTCTTGCATATATGCACCTTAGCTATGCATAAAAAGTGCATTTCATTTTTTAAACGCTAAAATAGTGGTATTTTTTATGTGATATGAATGGTTTGCGTCTTATTAAAAAAAAAAAAGTGGTATGTATGTAAATGCCCATTTAATTGAAGTTGCAAAAAAACAGTTGTTGCATCAGGATTTTTTTCAAAATTGAGATTTATATACTATTTTGTTTCAGAATGAAATGAATGAACGTGAGCTGTCCGCTCTTAAGGCCGTGATAAAGTGCATCGAAGAGCACAAGCTTGAGGAACAATACCCTGTGGATTCACTTCAANTCATAATTAAGTAATGTGATAAAAAAATTTAGTAACATGAATATTCTATATTTTATAGGCGTTAATTTGAAAGAATATTTTATAGGCGTTAATTTGAAAGAGGTGACAGACGTCAAGAACAAGGAATTTTTTTAGGATGGAGGAAAGTTATAGTAATTTTTGCTTATTTTATACTGAATTCATTGATTGTTATTGAAATTTGATTGGACTATTGTAATGTGATTTAAACGCTATTTTAGATTGGTCATATCATTGTGATAAATATATATTTTTAAAAATGCTAATGTTATTCATTATGTAAATGTAAAATTGAATGAAAATAACATATGAATGATATGAACTATATAACATGCTTGCACGTGCACGTTTGGCTTTGAGCTAGTTTGGGGCAGCTTATAAGTGCGGGGGCATTTTTGAAAACGCCGCGGTATTGTTTGGATCGTGCGTTTTGCCCGCTTATCCGCAAACACGGTTCCATTTTTACACAAAGCAGGCTACAGGTCGAACCTCGCGGTCGATCTGCGTGCCGCGTTTCAGAACAAACTGCTTATCCTGAAACGCACAAATATTAAATGATATAAAATATTATTGATATACTTTGAATATTATGAATTATTGTGGTGGCTCATATTCATAAATTCTCAATTATCGTGATCGTTCATATTCATAAATTGTCAAATACTTTTATACTGATTTATTAAAAATTTAGCTGACATCCATGTTTCATTTTTGCTACGTTACTACGGTTTAGAAGTGTACTTCTTGACATTTTTAACTCACTGTTGTTTTAAATTAATATTACAGGTTTAATCATTTCATTAAATGATAAGTAAAGAGGAAATATGTATATAAGGCGGGAATGACCTGAACTAAGGTAAAACTTTAATTGGACTATTTAGTTATTTTTTTTAGCAAGTCTTTTATTTTATTTGAATTATAAACTTGTTAGTTATTGATAATTTAATTTAAACATCTAACCATTTGTTGATATTCTGGTTAATTTCAATCCCCTGATCGGGTTGTGACTTCTATGATAAATAAAATAAATTTAAATTTAGATAAGCTAAAAATATATTTTTTAATTTACAAGTATGTTAACTCTAAAACAAAGTATAGTACAAACTAAATTTAAAATACTAGAAACAATGCAAAACTTGCTAGAGTTCATGACAATATTTTTTGTGCATGTCATCTAGTGCTTGACTGAGATATATGTTGGCTTAATGGTTGGGTTAGCTGAGGTGAAGTGAAAATAATGCAGTAGTAGATGATAAATGACCCCCACCTGCAAAGGAGTTCTTATGCTTATGTGCAGCGCGTTCAAGGTTGATTCATGTTTATAGTAGAGAATGTCAAATGCTTGTAATTTAGGGCTTTTTATTTAAAAATATACTTTTAATTAATGTGTTTTCCATTTTTTTTAACTATTTTATGTTTTTTAAAAGATAGTTATACTGTTTTAAAAACATTCGAAAAATTTTGGGATGTCGAGTATTTTTAAAAGCAAGTGTTACATCCGTTCATTGTGACTACTATAGTTGTCTTTGCTTCACCGGCGTGTTCTTGGCAGAGATATATGTTTGGCTTAATAGGTGGCTTTGCTGAGGTGAAGTGAAAAAATTGCCTATAGTGGTAATAGAGGATAAATGATCCCACCTGCAAAGGAGTTCTTATGCTCGTGTGTAGCACTTTTCGAGGTTGATTCATGTTTTCAGCAGAGAATGTCAAGTGCTTGTAATTTAGGGCCTCTTTAGTATCTATTTTATTTAAAAGTATAC
Organism: Phalaenopsis hybrid cultivar; assembly: GCA_002079205.1. Taxonomy (NCBI): domain Eukaryota; kingdom Viridiplantae; phylum Streptophyta; class Magnoliopsida; order Asparagales; family Orchidaceae; genus Phalaenopsis; species Phalaenopsis hybrid cultivar. The sequence continues at coordinate 241,136 of JXCR01146631.1, forward strand.
ATTTATTTAATGTGTTTTGCATTTTTAAACTATTTTATTTTTTTAAGATAAATTATGTTGTTTTAAAAGCATTAAAAACAAATTTGGGGAGTTGAGTAATTTTAAAAGCGAATGTTACAACTGGCCATTGTGACAACTATAGTTTTCATTGCTTCACCGGCCACTGCTACTGCCCCACCAACAACCACAGCCACAATGCTAGTCAAATTATTCACTATTAAATAAAAACAAAAATAACATATTTGTAGATTCTAAAGATGTTATTTTATGTCAATATATAAACAAAATAAAATAACATAAAAATAAAAAGCAGCAGATAAAATTGACCCTTTAAATGTCATCATTAAAGTTGGTCTCTTGTCAAAATATAAAAAATAAAAATAAAAGCAGCAGATAGAAGTGAACCTAAAGAAGTCATCTTTAAAGTTGGTTTTGTAGTGTTTTTTATTTTTATTTTTATTTTTTATTGATCTAGTTTCAGTTTTGAGGATGATAGGCGGTATTTGAGAATTTAGTGTTATATTTTTAATTGGCGATGGATATTGTTGTGCATATAAATTCTTATTTTTTTCTTTGTTGCTTTGACCTTTTCCCTTTAATTTAAAAGTAATTTAGCGGATTGTATTTTTCTTCAGAGGGTTTTCCTTTTGTGCCATATAGGTTTTGCTGTATTTTCAGTGCTATGCTTTTTCTGTGTGGTTGGAGATGATGCTCCTTAAAAGTTTTGTACGCATGCATTAAATCCGACCGACCTATAGCATGGGAGCAACAAATGGAAATATTTATCTATTTCATCTTGATTTTCTATTATGGGAGTCATTATTAAGTCCTTTGCTAGATTTCAAGTGAAGCTGAATTTCAGTTTCACTTAGATTTTGTTTCTATGAGTTGTTCATTGTTAAACTTGAAGGACCCTTAACAAAATTTTGATTGAAGAAAATGATCTCATTTTGTGGATTAAATTCAAGGTAGATTTACATACACATACTATTCAGTTCTTATGTATTTACATATCTAGCACCTAAACTTTAATTTTTGCATATATGCCACCTTAGCTATGCATAAAAAGTGCATTTCATTTTTTAAACGCTAAAATAGTGGTATTTTTATGTGATATGAATGGTTTGCGTCTTATTAAAAAAAAAAAAGTGGTATGTATGTAAATGCCCATTCAATTGAAGTTGCAAAAAAACAGTTGTTGCATTAGGATTTTTTTCAACATTGATATTTATTTACTATTTTGTTTCAGAATGAAATGAATGAACGCGAGCTGTCCGCTCTTAAGGCCGTGATAAAGTGCATTGAAGAGCACAAGCTTGAGGAACAATACCCTGTGGATTCACTTCAAAAAAGAATCATTCAGCTGGAGAAAGCCAAGGCTGACAAACGAAGAGCTGCCGATGCTTCAAAACCTCAATCGAAGAGGCCCCGAGCAAACGGTACTACCTATGCTCCTCCAACTCGAATGACTCAAACATTTCCCGAACAAAGCTTTTACCGCATGCCAGAACGGTACCAATTCCCGTACGAACGGCAGTATATGTACCCACCCGAACCACATCCTCTGCCTCCTGCACTGCTTGGATCTGCTACCTACACCTTATCTCCCACCCATAACGCCTATTATGGCAACAGCTACCATGTCCAGTACCAGCCTCCCTATCTACACTAATGAAGAAGCCTCTGCTGATTGTGATATTGGCTAACTGCTAGAAGTTAGAACCCCATCGGGCCTTCTGTATGGTGCTTTGTTGGAGTTGCGGTGTACTAAAACTCTAGTCTGCTTACTTTGAAACCCTGTGTGCTTATGCCTGCTTATTTAGTTGTGTTGTGTATTATGACAGTTAATTTGCTTATTTTGTTTAGCTGAGAATTGACTGATATGATATATTTTGCTTCTAGTGCTCCTCTTTTTCAAGTAATGTGGTTAAGATTGAATTACATTTATATTTTTCTTTGTTTTATGAAGGGCTGATCCCCTCTACAGGTAAGTTCCTGCATCAATTCTTCTTTTATTCTTTGCCAATACACGCATATTTTTTTACAGAGGCTCATGTATGAAATTAATTACAAGTGTTTATTTATTTATTTATTTTTATCATTAATGGAGATTGCTGGAACTTGATAGTCATATTGTAATTACACCGAAGTAGTTCTAATTTCTTTCATGTGCCCATTTATTATATATCATCAGCGTCCGTGACTNCAGAGGCTCGTATGAAATTAATGATAAGTGTTTATTTATTTATTTATTTATTTTTATCATTAATGGAGATTGCTAGAACTTGACAGTCATGTTGTAATTACACCGAAGTAGTTCTAATTTCTTTCATGTGCCCATTTATTATATATCATCAGCGTCCGTGACTTTGCGTATTTTGGTCGGGGTGGGATCTGGACGGACTCGTGCAGATGGAGGTGTATTAGCGGAATTTTTTAACTGTTAGTTTCTGTCAGCTCTTCATTTGATTGTTTCTCTAGTTTCAAACTTAAAATTGTATTGCATGTTGNTTATTATGGGTTTAATTTGATGATTCAGTTAAGATCAGATACTTGATGCAAATTGCACCTAAGGCGGCTTGGTTTTCGTGATCCCTGCGTATGTTGGTCGGGGTGGGATCAGGACGGACTCGTGCCGATGGAGGTGTATTAGCGGAATTTTTAAACTGTTAGTTTCTGTCAGCTCTTCATTTGATTGTTTCTCTAGTTTCAAACTTAAAATTGTATTGCATGTTGCTTATTCGGGATAAGGTGGTGAGTCTTTCTTGGTGTTTGTGCTTGATGATGTTGCTGTTTGGCCGCATTTTCTACTGTTGGACAAGAGTCTCCGTTATCTTTTTTTTCTCTTCCTCGTTTTTCTACAATGCCTCACTACTATATCGTTCCTAAAACATTGGAGTTCTTTAACATTATCATTTGGTATTAGAGTCAGTTAAATCTTTACTCTTTTGTTGATTTTACTGTTTGGCTGCTTTTTCTACTGTTGGACAACAGTTGCCGTTATCTTTTATCTCTTCCACGTCTTTCTACGATAGCTCACTACCATATCGATCCTCAAACACGAGTTCTTTAACATTATCATTTGTTATCAGAGCCAGTTAATTCTTTACTCTCTTTTTTTTTCCTTAATCTAAAAAGTCTAACTCCTTTTCCTCCACAAACAATTATCTCCATGCTCACGATTCCTAGATTCAAAAATTTTTGCATAGACGAAACTGAAGTTTGAGATCTGTCATGATGCCAAGGTGAAATAATAAAAGGGGTGTTAAGGATTTTAACAATGAAAAATATTCAAAGGAAAATACCCATCTACAATGGAGTTTTATTGAACTTAAAAAATGTAACATGGGGCAGTCATAATAGCAACAAGGATGATGGACCGGATGAAAAAGATTTAAAAAATTATTTTCACAAATAGGCCTCTAGTGATGAAGAGTTGCTGTTGTTTCAATTAAATATTTATTGGAGAACTGGTTAATTTTGGAGTGAATGTTAATTTTCTTCATTTTGACGGTCATATAGATGCAAGCGATTTTTTTGAGTGGCATCGTATGATGGAAATATTTTGTACAAAGAAGTTCCACCTGACAGAATTGTACACATGGGTGAGATTAGCTACAATAAATCTAAAAAAAATTGCTTCTATGTGGTTAGTGAACCAAAAGGGGTTGCATTAATGTGGAAAAAAATAAAATCATAATTTGATCTGAGACAACACAGGAGAAGCAATACTAGTGCCTTCTAGCTCATTACAAACAGGTGATATTCTTGAAATTTTATGACTTACAACTAGAAGACCTCTCAATAGAAGAGTATACCGTTGAGCTTGAAAAACTAATGTTGAAATGTGAGCTAGTGAAATCAAATGAGAACGTTTTTGTCTGATGTCATAGTCAATTGAGATTGTCCATTTGCAATTTATGTAAATTCAACTCTATTAGATGATACAAACATTTAGACATTAGCCATGAATGTGGAAAAACAAAACAATAATATCAGTCTACCCAACCATTCAAGTAAGGTTCAACTATGAGATTGAGCAATAAGAGCATACCGATAGGAGCATCATGACCTACCCCACATGAGGAGAAGCCAACATAACATTAAAAAAAAAAGGTTGATCGGGCTAGTACCCCCTAGGTATTCCCATCTAGTTGAATGTTTCAATATTCAACTATCATGAATATGAAAACATTGCATTGGAAGAAGCTAGGAATGGAGACTCTGAAAATGAGGAGAATTAGGAAGAGTATTAGCTACCTATAGATGATGGTAAGATATTAATGGTTTGACTAGTTTTCTAGGCCAGAGCCATGAGAGGGCAACAATGGCTTTGGCAAGAAATTAATATACCTATGTTAAAGGAACTATGGGTTTGTTTACTTGTATATAGAGGCAGTTTTGAGAATGTAGTGTTTACTCAGATAATAGCAAATTAAGCCTTACAACCAAAAGGTATTTTGAACTATATTCCTTAGCTAGATTAAAAAGGGGGGAATGCTATCATTGTTGATAAGATGTGTCCATTATAGGTTTTTATTAGAGACAGGCTATAAGAGTATGTGTGGTATAATATTGTGCTTTTGGATGTGTATCACCATTTTTTGGGTTGATTGTTGTGGTGTAATAGGTGATACACATCTAAGTGCTTTTTTGAATGTGTATCGCCATTTTTTAGAATGAACAATATTAACATCAAGTATCAGTTCTTTATTCTGAATTTTAACAAATTATTAGATAAGTTTCTTGGAGCTTGTATTGTTTCTAAAATAGATCTATGCAGTAATTATGACCAGATTTGGGTGACACTTGGGGATGAGTAGAGGATCACTCTAAAGATGTAGGATGAGTATCATTGTAAACGCATATCCTTTAGCTTGTTTAATGCCTAGAGCACTAGTAAGGTTGATGAACAATTTTTTTTAATATTTATCAAAAATTTTTTGGTTGTGTGCTCTAAAGATATTTAATTATATATAAGTTTAGAAATAAGCATTTCCACCCCCATGTGATGGGTTGTTATAGTTCTTTGGACAAAGCTCCTATATAAACATCTGAATAAATGTCAATTTTTTACCTCAAAAATGTTTTTTTTTTGTATATTATTTTAGCACCTGACATCGAGATTGATATGATTAAGATCGAGATTATTGTGAGTTGGCTCAATCCATAGTCATTTACACAAATATACCAATTCCATAAGCTTCTTTCTATAGAAGGTTCATCAAGAATTTTCGTTTTATTAAAGCACCTTTAACAGAGGTCCTAAAGGAAGATAGATTTTCATCGTTAGATGAAGCTAAAGCTAGATTTGATTTTTTGAAGTAGGCTACTCAGGTCCTTATTATAACACTTCTTGATTTCAATCATGTGTTTGAAGTGGAGTGTGGTGCATTCCATAAGGAGACTAGAGCTGTATTAAGTCAGGGAGGACATCCTATAGGTTATTTTATTGAGAAGTTGAATGATTCCGAGAGAACGTACTCAACTTATGATAATGAGTTTTATGTCTTTGTGGAAACTCTTAGCCATTACAATTACTATTTACTAGTCAATGAGTTCACCCTTTTTACTAATTATGAGGCCTTGATATTCTTAAATAGGCAGAATAAGCCAAAGGAAGATGTTTCATAGGAAAAATTTCTCTCTTTTTTCATTTCTTGCTCAAGCAAAAAATGAGGAGTCGAGATAAGATGGTTGATGCTCTGAGTTGTTGACATCTATTGATTGCTACGACATAATCAAAGGTAGGAGCTTTGATGTGTTGCAGGATACATATGTTTCCTAAAAAGATATTTTAAGGGTTTTGGAAACATTGTCACAATAGTCCATGTGAGCATTGTTATAGATGAAATGACTATTTTCACCAGAAGAGACCATGCATTCCTTGGAGTTTATTCTAAAAGATACTTTGCAAGAGTGTCACATTGAAAGAATGACATAACTCTTTGGTAATGGGATTCTTTTTATTTATAGCCATCATAGATCTCAAAAGATTTTTATCTACATGATTGGATATGACATTCGAAGAATAATGTACTATCTCGAAAGATTGGAATATTATCTCAGAATGGATCTAATCATTCAGATTAAAAAACTCATTGAGATTAATGAATATGTGGAACCAGGATTCTTCCCTTACCTTACAGGTGTAAGATAGGGTTTATTTTAATTATGTGGTCGGGTATCTCTATGAGAGGCTAATTACATCTCAAGAATTACTCTTGAGAAAACTCCTAATTAAAGTTATTACTTATATCTTTTATATTCATTAATGAAATGTTTATGGATTAACGAGATTTGAAGACTTTGATAAACTATAAAAGATTAGATGGATCAACTTCACTTTAATTTAAAAAACTTTAACCCTTAAGGTTGAGCCCAACAATTAAAGTCAAAGTGATAATGTAGAGCTCTGATCAATAAATTAAGTTTGTAGGAATCATTTGGATTTAATTGGATCTTGATTGGATTAAATTTAGAGATGGGTTTTGAATCAGGGTTGAATTAGATTTGAGACTTAATTGAGTTAGATTTAGTCGTGAAACGGTTTTAGATCAAATTGGGATTGAGACATCCTAGTCTAAAAGGTAGGAAAAGGACAAGATTTTTTGATAGAGGAGAAGCCCTACTCAACATACCTCTAAATAGGAAACTATATGAAGCCTAACCTAAATTTGGGAGTAACTCACCCAGTCAAGATGCCCATCACTTTCCATCATTCCGGGTACATTAGTAGCCTAACACCATTAACCATTAGAATAACAAGAGTTCTCTCTTATTGTCACAACAACGACTTAAAGTAGTCCTCGCTATAAAAGTGGTTGTGATTATCTTTGTTAGTAGCATGGGCTACTTCTTTCTAGGATGCTCATAGTCTTCAGGGGTAGGTTAGTTTGTTTTATAGGTCCTGATCCTTAGTTCTAATCTATGGAGGGGATCTATAACTAACATAGGGCTTCTGGACTGGACTAATTTCGGGTATGTGTATGGACCTTGGTTTTTGTCTGTGTTCGCTACATTAGAGTCATAGTTTTGAACCATCATAAGGTGTTGTATTAAAAATTAGAGTTGGTCAATTTTAATTAATTTTTAGGTTAGATAATTAACAGTGATTTGTTTTCTCCTAGAAATTGTCAGCTATAATAACAAATCAAGATTTTCTAGGTCTTGTTTGCAAATAAAAAATTTCTGTGTTTTTTGATTATTTTTCCATTCTAAGTGAAGTTTTTGTCAGATTGTCAATCATAAATTGTTTTTCTCCCTTTAGCTTTGTTTCCTCCTTAGGCTTTTACTCTCCCTCCTCAAGTTTTGATTGTGGCCAAGAATGTATATTCTGAATAAATGAGGCTATGTTTCTTAATTTAAAGTTCTCATATTAAAGATTTACTTGTATTCTCATTACAATAATAAAAGTATTTTTCATATAAAAGTGTTTAGATTTTTCAAAAAAGTGATTTTTCATTATTCAAAAATATCTGAGAATATAACTTTATCTTTCTTATGAGTTATTTGAATTAAGATAACCCAAGATTAATATACTCTGAGGTTTGAAGCTACGAAATTAAGCGTTTTTAGGGAGAAACATATTCATACATGTAGTCACTCAACCTGGTGAATATATAAGTCTTGTCTGGGCTAAAGTAGTGAAAGAGAGTCTGACAAGCTTTAATATTTTTGTAAATTCCTAAAGCTCAAGTGTTTTGAAAAGAATAATTGAAAATATTTTTACTTTCTTAATGAAAAAGAAAATCTTTTTAAATTTTAAAGAGAATACTTCATAAGAATATAAGTTCTCTTGAAAACTTCTTTTAAAGGAAGTCCTAAATTTTTAAATGTTAAATTGATTTTGACATTGCTTTTTAAAGGGTTATTTGGAAAAAAAAATTTATTTTGCTTAACTTCATAGAAAGAAAATCTTCTAAAATTTGAAAAGAAGACTTCTTAAAAATGTAAGTTCACATGGGAACCTCTTTTTAAAGGAAGTCTTAAGTTCTATGGAAATATTCTCCTTTTTAAATTTTTAAAAAAAAATTTTCTTTTTGAAAAAGCTTTATTATTAAGATTTGAAAAAGGAATTTATTTTGGAATGGTATATAACACTTTAAAAATGTTAATTTTTAATGAGTTTTTAAACATTAAAACTTTTCTTCTTGAGCTTCTTTTAAGCTTTAAAAGATCATAAAATTTGAGTTCATTTAATTGAAATATAAAAGTATTTTAATGGGTTAAATTAAACTTTAAGAGATTTACATTTTTAGAGCACTTTTAATAGATATATATACATATATATCCTTTTTATGAGTTTATTAATTTTAAAAGCTTTTAAATCTTAGAATATTTTTATTTGATGTAGAAAGTCGTTTTATTAGTTTATTAATTTGAAAATCATTTAAATCTTAGAGTACTCTTAATTAAAGTAGAAAAAGACTTCCTTTAATGAGATTTTTTTATTATATTTCTTTTTGTGCATATTTAGTTCATTTTAAGAATTTTTTTAAATTATTGTCAGGCTCCCTATTTTCTCTCTCGGTACAGAGGAGCTTCATTTGTTCTCTTACATCTCTCATTCATCAATTTAAACACTTCATATTGTACTATATATTCCCCAAAAGCAACAAATAAGCATGCAAGCAATCTCACATGCAATGAAATAAGTAAACACTCATTCACATGCAAATCATACAGTTTCATCATCCACATCACAGAGATTCTACTAGCTCCCCTGGGTTGACATTATGCATTGATATCACATGAAGGAAAGAAAGGATATATCATATTAAAGGACCTAATTAGATTGTGATATGAATTCTTGATATGGTTCTTTTTATGTTTACTTACATGCATATAAATAAATATATGAAATACACACATGCTCCGGAACACACACATATATGTGTGTGTATGTGAATATATATATGTATGTGAATATATATATATATATATATATATATAGACACACACACACACACATACATATATTTCTATAAACATACACATATACATATATAAGCTATGCACATACATTTATGCATATACATAAGTTTCAAAAATAATTTTTTACATGCCATTATCTTTTCCAATGCTTCTAAGAATACTATTAAATCCTTAATGTTGCAGCTTAATGTTTTTTAAAGTGTCTCTGGTTTGGTTTTTAACAAAGATAAATGTCAGTTGTATTTTGAGAAATTTGTCAATACCACCTTAACCAATTAGGTCACTTCCTATATTGGTTGGCTGAAACATAAAAAAATATATGCATTTTTAGACCCATATTTTATACTTATTTTTGGTGATATTGCACTTTAAAGGAAGCTATTTTTTTATGTTTTATTGCAGGTTGTTGATTTTTAGGACTTGGAGCAAAAATGAAGAAAAAAGATGGAATTTGGAGTCAAAATGGAGTTTTTGAAGAATTGTTCAGCGCCGATGGCGCCAGACTGGGCGTTGACGACGTCGTTTGACATAGAGCACTGTCTAAATTAAATGGCCACTGGTGCCGATGGAGTCAGAATGGGCGCCAACGGTGCCAGTGTCGGTGCAGACCCTATTTCTAGAAGATTCGACGAAATTGGACTTTTTTTGAAGAGATTTTGGATGCACCTATTGGAAAACCGACTCGAGGCTCTACTTAGAGCCGAAATTGATCAGAAAAGACTCTCTTTTTTGCCCACTTTCACGCCTCTTCGTAACCTTCAACCACTTTCCACTTTCTTACACACCATTCCACACCATTATTCATTTATTTTCCTTTATAGTTTTGAGTTTTTGTGGTGAGTTTAAGTGTGAATTATTCTCTAAGAGTGTTGGAGAAGGAGAGAAGTGAGGGATTTCTTCTTCCTACATTTCCTAAGAGAGACTACAAGAGATTTGCTTTGAGAAAGAGTTTCAGATAAGAGTTGTTTGTTTATTACTAGTGTATGAACTTACTTTTATATATAAAATTTGGGTTTTGTTGTATCTTTCTCATGAAGTTTGAGTAGTTTCTTTTATCTTTTTCCTTACTCCGAGATATGGTGAAATGAAGAGATAATTTGGATGTGCCAATGTTAAAATATAAAATAAATTGTGTTTTTTTTTCAACTCCTTTCTTAATTTACTTTTTGATCTGGTCAATTGAATTGTTAAAATATATTGTGAAACATATGATCCGGGAAATGGAGTATTGATCCCGACTTACTATTTAAATGCAACAGTATAACACTGTCTTTGATGATATTTTTTACTTATGTTTCCTTACTTTGCAATAGAACAAAAAACTTGATCCTGGAGAAAATAAGAATTTAACTTTTTAATTTATATATATATATATATATTGGGATACTATGTAAATATATGTATCGTTATCAAGTAATATAGGACTTTTTGATTAAGCCCCAAATATCAAACCCACAGGGAATTTCACAATATGCACTATTAATCAACAAAATTTCTATTATAAAAAGACAATTACTTAAACTATATATATTTTCATAGTAGGTAAAATTTAAATCTTTTTTATATTTTTGATATTTTGACAAAACAATAAAACTTCTAAAAATAACTTGAGTTTATGAAAAAGAAAAACACTTGATATGAAAATATCTTTCTCCTTATCATGAGTCAGTAATAAGTATAGGATTTATGTTGTGAAAGTATGCAAATTGTGTTGTGTCAAGTAGGAACAATATTATTCATTACCCTAACTAGAGATGCTATAAAGAACATTGGCTAATTTAAAGTTTGAATAGTTCTGAAGACCGGCTAGGCAGGGAAGATACCAACTCTCACTTTAGAGTTCCCTCAATTCCCTCCATCTGGGGGCTAACATCTCGTATCAGAACCTAAAACAATAAACCAAGTTGGGGGCTTTAACCTGTCACTTTAAAATCCCTAACTCTACACCCTTCAAAGATTATTTCCCTATTTATTTGCACTCAATCATATGAATTACATTCTCATTCATACAACCTCATGTACCAATTGTTGACTTAGACAATACCAGCCCGGTTCTTACATGTTCTCACAACAAATTTTAACATTATTTCCAAATTTATTTGCACTAAATCATATGAATTACATTCTCATTCATACAACCTCATGTGATTCTTTCTAATTGTTGACTGAATAATATCAACCTGGTTCTTACATGTTTTCACAACAAATTTTAACATCTAGATGGGCCAAATCAAGAAGTAAATGAAGTGCATGGAATTAAATCATCACAACTTCTTCCAACATTAAAGATCGATACTCCACATAACTTTCATCCAACACTTTAGTTACTTATCATTTTAAGGAGAAAGATAAAGAAAACTACTAAGAATCCATGGAGAAAACAAAACCACACTTTAGTTTAAAAATAGAAATCATTGTCAAACCAATAAGAAGTCTCAATTAAAACCAAAAGTAGTTTAAAAACAAATATAAAAACTTATCTCCAATCCTCCACCTAACTCTTGAAGTTCCTTTGAATCTCTTCTCTTTTACAACACTCTTGACTCTCACAATAAAACTACAAAAAGGATTTGTGGTGCCTAAAAATCTCTCCAAACGTTCAAAACTCCCCCTTTTTAAGCACTTTTCAAGACTCTTAAACAATTCTCAACTTTCTTTTTTTATAAATATCCAAGAGGTGCCTTGGAAACTCTTCAAAATGTGTCTCAATTGATGTATCCTCCAAAGGATACCTCCTTTCACAAGTCTTTTGATCATAATTTTGTTTCTAGTGGTCATAACCACTCTCTTTAGCCACTAGGTGCCTGAAATGTCTCTTCAAAATTTGACAAAATTAATTAAACCGTCAAATAACCGCCTGTGGCGCGTAAGCGCGGGGCCTCCGACACTTAGTCGCTAAAACTTTTTTGCGCTATTTTCATTTTTTTGCTTCAAATTTGATCATTTTTCACTCCTTTTAGCATTTTTCATTTTTTTACTGTACCTGAAAGAAAAACACACAAATACCTTATATTAAAGTGCAATATCTCAAAAATAGGTATAAAAATGTGTTTGAAAACACTATATTTTTTAGGTGTATCAAAATCTCACATACTTAAAATGTTACTTGTCCTTAAGTGACACTTCAATCTTTAAAAACTAAATAAGTATGATATGTATATGAGTTTCTTTAGGAGTTACTAAAATTTAGATTTAGAAATATAGTAGTCCAACTTAGAAAAAAATATTTAGTAAATGAGACCAATTTAAAGCTTAGAAAATTTTAATGTTAAGAAATATGAAAATCTGAGTTACTATTTAATTCAGGAATATTGTAGATTTTCCAAATTTAGAATTTAATCCTTTTATTATCTCTACTTAAAAATTTTTATTAAGAATAATTTTACTTACTATATTATATCCCTAAGCTTACGAGTTTCTCAAGTCTTATACTTTAAGAAGATCAAATGTGGAACCAATTTTTGATTAGACACTAATCCTCAAGCTTCTCCTCCCTTACATTTTTTCTTCTCTTCTTTTTTTTTCTTTTTCTTTTTCTTTTCTTTTTCTTTTTCTTTTTCTTTTTCAGGCAAGGATTACTATATCTGGATAGGCTTTTAATGGTTTTGAATTCCACTTCTTCTTTTCTAAAGCAAAGAATTGATATTAATCTTTTACTTATAAATATAATTAATTTTGAAAATTATTTTTAATAAAAGAAATTTAAGTATTAAAAATAAAAGTCTGAATTTCTTAATTCTTCAAAAATACGATTTTTCTTATTAAAGATAGTTACATTATATTTAGCATTTTCTACATTAAAAACTTTTAACTGAAAGTTTTTTTTCATTACTCAGAATTTTAACTAAATTTTGTTACTCATTTCTATAATCAAATTTTACTTCTCAAATATAACTTCATATACATGATCATTTTGCTTTTCAAATCAAACTCACTTGTAGGACATTTGAGAACAAATAAAACTTAAGTTTTGAAAATATTTTTCATCCCCCCCCCCCCCCCC
>JXCR01146634.1:0-14524 GCA_002079205.1 Phalaenopsis hybrid cultivar
TATATATATATATAAATTAAATTCCTTTTTGAAGCGGGTGACAAGATTCTGATTCCAGTAACCAACAGCTTCTAATGGGCAACTCCTCCAACCAAAAATTATGCCGATACGGTGACCACACTATAGAGTTTCCTACATACCCCAGCTTCACGCCTTATGTGGAAGAAAATGAAGAAGAAGAGGAAGAAGAAGTAGGTCATCTTCCAAGATTATTTGGGTTACATGTTTGTCTTATAGTATTTTTTTGTTCAGATGATAATTTTGAAAACCATTTTTTTGTTATTCCTATTATTGTCATTTCTATATATTTATATACATCTTCTCCTTTTAAATTATAATTATGTATTTCTAAACTATTTTCTATTACCCATTTGTCTATTATTTCATTAATATTTTTACAGTAATCAATATTTAAATCGACTCTGTGGCCACTAATAGGTTCTGTTATATTATCAGGTAGTTTTGGTTTATTGTTAATAGATTTATTAGTAGATCTTGGACTTGGAATTATTTTAATACTAACACTAGGAGGTAATTGGTTATAATCAGAGATAATATTTGTAATAATTGGATTAGAACTAGTGTTGGCTTCATTTGAGATAGGAATTGGAGTATTTATAGAAGGATAGTTTATTTGGATTATTCATAAATTGATATTCTATCAAAGTATTGATTAAGTCATTAATTTCACTTTTAGAAGAAGGTTCTTCAACATTAATGACTTCATTTAATCGAATAGAATCTTAAATGTTTCTTTGGATATTTTTCCATCACAGAATTTCAGGATTGGAATAAAATTTTTCTAAATTACAACGTTCAGCTAGGATGGTTGTCGTTGCTATATTAATATTTAAAATTTGTTGATTTTGTATTATTCTTATTCCTAACTCGTGTATATTAGGAGTGCTTTCAATATGTGCTAGTTTTTTATATTTGCGTTGAATTATATTTTTAAATAATTTAATCTTTTCTAATTGATTTTGATTTAGTTCCATAAATTAATGAGTTGTTCATTAGTTACGATTTTAGAATATAATCTTAATTTCATTTGTTGTTTTAAAATACTGTAGCTTATAACATTCCATTCGTTAGAATTTTTTTAAGGAGATTATATATGAAACATTTGTTCTTTTTCGTAGACTTCTAATTGATTATTTTTAATATTTATCTATAATAACTCACAGATATGATTAATTTCTTTTTTAAGATATGATTTATTTATCATTAGTCAATATCTAGTTTATTTCTTATATCATCTATAAAATCACCAAATAATAATTTTCTTTTCAACTCTTTTTCTTCTTTCATCTGAGCTTTATATGAAGAAAAATTTAATTCATAAGAGTAATTTTTTGTACAGAAGCATACTTTATGTTTGGGACCATTTTATTTCGAGGATTTTTGTCACTCATTTGACGATTATATTCATTAACATTTTATTTTATTTTTTCTCAACTTTCTTTTATATTTTTTTAATTCTTTATATTTAAAATTCATTTGTTTAAAAAGATATTCTTCTTCAATATGTTTGCAAAGTTTCTTAAGCTAGAGGGTCCATTACGCTTCCTTCTTACGTATGATAAAAATATTAAATCAAGTTATTTATTCTTATCCTAGAGTTTGATCCATACACCTCTGATTCATATCATGTTTTTCTTCATGGATTTCTAAAGAAAACAAGAGCTCGACAAGATTATTTTTTAATTCATACCTCAACTCTACATGATTACCTCAGAGATGCAGAACACATCTTTAGTTTTGTTTCCTACGCTAAGTATAACTAAGATAAAAATATATAACAAAATATATTATATTTATCGTTCATAAAAATAGAAAAGCAAAAGATCTTACATGCTTAAAAGAAAATACTTAAAGACATCATGAAGAAGATGTCAGTAATTTTTTTGCAATGGCTAGCACACATTTATTTATAGAAAAGAAAGAGATAAGAGAAAGAGGACGGGAGGAAGACTCTGCCTTCAACTGATAAGATTTGCTTCATTATATAGACCTTTTAAGTGCTCCAAATCGTCATGGCTGATAATTATTTCTTAATAATTGAGAAATTTTGCATCACTGCTTACATAATCCTTTTCTTTATTTCTGAGTGGGACCTGAAAATATGCTCTACTTGGACTTATTTTCTTTCCCGCTATCTTGAAATAATTCAGAGAATTTCTTAGAAGTTCACTTTTTGCTCTTTTCAGCTATCTTCAAAAAAATTTTCTTCATAATCTAGGGAATCTTTCTCACATACTTCTAGCTTCTAGTCTATCTGATATTTCTTGTATTATATCTCTTTTTTAACAATACATGCATTTATGTATCTTTTCATTTTGTTAGAACTTTTGACAGAATAATTCTTTTACAGCTTTGTTAGCAGATATATTATTTTTCTTAGAATGGAATACCAATTTTATACATAGATTTGTGTATTTTTCGAGTGGCTTTTTTACAATGGCTATAAATAAATAAGTTTTTAAAATAATAATAAACCCATATATTAGATATAACTATCTTCTTTATTTCTATCCATATTTGATATACATCTTCAGCTTTATTTCTCTGAAATGAAATTCCAATGGGTTTATATTTTGGAACGTATGATTCACTACTATTCCTTAATTGAACTAGAGAAATATTTCCTTCTTTTGCTTTGAGATAAGTTTGAAATATTTTTATAAATATATTCCAATGCTTAATTATAAAATAAAAAATTTCTGCAGCATCAGATACTTGCTTGGGTAAAAGTTTAAGAAGATTTTCATCTTTAAATAAATCATTCTTATCCTTCAACATTTATATAATTCAGATATAATTTTTTTATTGGAAAGTCCTATCCTTTTGACCTCTTTGAAGACAAATTTTCATGATTTTTATCGAGAATTTTCTTAAGTAACTTCGGTCATTTAAGATGTAATTAACTATAGGTTTCTGAACCCAACTTAATATAAACTCTATTAATTCTTCATATTAAATAGGAAAATTTGTCAGCAAATAAAATGCTTTCACAGACCAAATGGATGTCATATATTTCTTAGTTTATTTGATCAANATAGATCTCAGAATTAATTCTTTCCCTATATAAAGAAAAATGTTGCCATTCATTAGCTATTTCTATAATATTAATTTTAGGACTCAAGTCCTTATTTTTGCAGTATTTTTGCATAAGAGGGTTCATAATTGGAGGAAGTTGGTATTTCTTTTGTAAATTTTATCTTATTTAAAGCTTTTATTTCTTTAGAGGCAGCTTCTTCTTTTATATATTTTAGATTAGAAAAATCTCTGATTTTTCTTAATTCAGACATTGATATTAATTCATCTTCTTTGATTTCCCTTTTAAGGTAATCTCTAATTTTTATAGATTCTTTCATAATTCTTTCACCATAAGATATTTTGCATTTGAGCTTCCATATATGTAATTCCAATACTTTGAGATAGTTTGCTAGGTTTGGATTGGACTTTATGTCTTCTTCTAAATTTGTATCACATAATTCCATATTTTCATCTTGTGACAGATGTATTTCCCGCATAATTCACAAGATAAAATGTCAACTAAAGCATTTTTACTTCCTTCGATATATTCTAGTTCAAAAGTGTAAGCAGAAACTAACTTTGTCATCTAATCAATCTTTTATTTAGTAAAGAATCTATAGTTTTACTTTTATTAATTGATATAGAGGTTTAGTTATCCGTTATGATTAAAAAAGTTTCACTAAGGAATATTTCAAATTTGTTAATAGCTTTTTGAATTGCTAAAAGTTCTTTTTCGTTAATATGATAATTCTTTTCAGTGTGAGGATACATACCTGAGCAGTATTTGCAAAGAAGTTCTTTCTCATTTCTTCAAGCTTCAAGAACAACTCCCCATGTAATCTCAGAACTATCAATTTATATAATTAAATAATCTCCTGACATTGGCAAATGAAGTTTTAGTAGATTTTTAAATAATTTTTTTTATTTTTTCTAAGGTATTTTGATCTTTTTCATCTCAATTTCATGCCATATTTTTTCTTAACTTTTTCTGAAGAGGAGCTCATAATTGTGCTAAGTTTTTTATAAATGCTTCTGCGTAATTAATGCATCCTACAAATCATTGCAAATCTTTTTAATTTTTTATATACTTAAAATAATCTATTTTTGTTAGGATATGATCTTGTAATTTTATGGCTCTCTTGTCTTTTATTAATCCTAAAAATTCTATAGTGTTCGTGATAAAAACTATTTTTTTCTTACTTAATTTTATTCCATGTTTTTAGCTTTCTGAGATAACATATTTATATGTTTTAAGTGTTGAGTAATGTTTTTACTGAATATTAATATATCATCTACATAAATTAAAAAAAAATGAGAAAATTTAGAGAATATGTTATCCATTCTCCTTTGAAATATTTGTGGGGTATTTTTAAGACAAAATGGCGTAACATTCCATTGGTAGTGACCATGCGAAGTACTAAATGTTGTAAATTCTTTACTATTTTGATGCATGATAATTTGCCAAAAACCATATTTACAATCTAATTTTGAAACCTATTTGGCAGTTTTGATATGATTTATAAGTACATCTTTATTGGGAAAGAAGTATCCATCAATATTTGTATTTTCATTGAGTTTTTATAATTTATTACCATTCAAGCTTTTCCTCTGAGTTGTTCAGTATGATTTCTAACCCAAAAAAAGCGCTGCTATGAGGACTTTTGCTTGGTTCTATTAATTTTAGTTTTAGAAGTTCTTATATTTGAATTTGGAATTCATTTTTATCTTCTTTAGTATATTTCATTGGTTATACAAAAATAATGAGATTGAGATTGATTGTAGAAATGACATAGATAGTCTTATTATAATATGGTTTTATGATGACATAATTATTCTTTCAAGAAAAGATGCTTTATTAGGAGTAAAACAAGGAAATTTATGCTATCAAACACTTATGTTTAATATACACCCTAATTATGTTATAAATATTAATGATAAATACTTAGAAAGATCATAAACACTACACCACAAACTTGATAAAATAAAAATAAGAAAAGTAAGTGTTGTATATCGTATTACCTATCAAATTGCCTATGCATATAGTAATCAACATAACACTATAACATTTAAGTCACAAAAAGATGCCATACATATAGATCCATTATTTTCTCATAAAGGACATACAATCCAACCTAAGGAAGTAGATGAGATAAAAATAACTCCACCGACTTCAAATCTTCTACTTGACTTTGGTGAAAATTCAAGTATAAGAAGTAGAAGATATCCACAATTAAATTATATTAATAATTGGAATACATTAAGTATCCAACTATTGAAATTACTCACCAAGAAAATCTAACTAGAACAACATCAACCATTACACACATGCAAACAATTATATAATTTAATCTCAAAATTACTCACCCTAGTAATCTAACTAGAACAACATCAACCATTGCACACATAAATCGTACATTAATAGAAATTTAATCCCATCAAAATTACATATCTTAAAACATAATCCATATTTTTATCAATACTACGTAGGACAAGAATACACATGTACTCACGAATCTAATATATTTTTTGGATTTTAGGATATTAATAATTGAAGAATAGATTTTCAGAATTTATTCTTAATCGATGATAAAAATTCAACTAAAATACTATTAGGAATATACTTTTTACAACAACACATTATTACATTTACCCACAAAAAGGTTCAAATAAAAAATAACACTATACAAATAATTGCCTAAATTTCATAGTTACATTAATGTAGAATTATATAATACTACATATGAACATATTCCAATACACGCTTGTAGTGATATAATTGTATGCAAAAAATTAATGAATCCACCACATATTCAAACGCACAAAGAAAATATCTTATTAGAAATCTTTAATGGTCTAAGAATCATTAATGAGTTCTGGGAGAATCAATTACTTCTAATAAAATCCGCAATAATTAAAATTACAAAATTATGGTGTCTAACTGACGAAGGACCTGACTTAATCCTATGAAACAATTTCTTCAAAACCTTCTCATCAATTTAACAAACTCACGAAAAAATCACCCTAATAACACTCATAAATAATTAATAAAAAAGCTCAATATTACATTTTTCAAAATATCACATAACTCCTCCTAACTTTCACAGCCAGCATGGTGATCATCCACTAAATAGATATATAAAATCAAAATGTCCTCATTTATTTTATTCAGATTCCAGAATATTTTAAATTACAAATTCTGAATTAATAAAACTTTGAGAATTTGCATCATCTCTATTTAATCAATCTTTCACAGAAAATCCTCTAGATTTCTGGAGAAAATATGAACCTGTAGCAAATATAGAACCAATCAATCCCAATCTCATTATTCATGTAAGACCAATGAAATATACTACAGAAGATAAAAATGAATTCCAAATTCAAATACAAGAACTTCTAAAAGTAAAATTAATAGAACCAAGCAAAAGTCCTCATTATAGCCTTGCCTTTTTTGGTTAGAAATCATGCTGAACAACTCAGAGTAAAAGCTCGAATGGTAACAAATTATAAAAAAACTCAATGAAAATATAAAATTTGATAGATACTTCTTACCCAATAAAGAAGTACTGATAAATCATATTAAAACTGCCAAATGGTTTTCAAAATTAGATTGTTAATCTGGTTTTTGGCAAATTATCATGCATAAAAATAGTAAAGAATTTACATCATTTAGTACTTCACATGGTCATTACCAATGGAATGTTATGCCATTCGATCTTAAAAATGCCCAACAAATATTTCAAAGGAAAATGGATAATATATTCTCTGAATTTTCTCATTTTTTATTTAATTTATGTGGATGATATATTAATATTCAGTGAAAATATTACTCAACACTTAAAGTATTTAACTCTATTATCTTAAAAAACTAAAAAACATGGAATAACATTAAGTAAGAAAAAAAGCAGTTTTTATCACGAACACAATAAAATTTTTAGGATTAATAATACATAAAGGAGCCATAGAATTACAAGATCATATCCTAACAAAAATACATTATTTTAAAAGTATAAATAATAAAAAAGATTTACAATGATTCTTAGGATGCATTAATTACACAGAAGCTTTCATAAAAAAACTTAGCAGAATTAAGAGCTCCTCTTAAAAAAAATTAAGAAAAAATATGACATGGAATTGGGATGAAAAAGATTAAAATACTTTGCAACAAATTTTTTTTTTTTTAAAATCCACAAAAACTTTATTTGCCAATACGAGGAGATTATTTAATTGTAGAAATTGATAGTTCTGAGATTACATGCGGAACTGTTCTTAAAGCACGAAGAAATGAGAAAGAACTTCTCTGTAAGTATGACTCAGGTACGTATACTCCCACGGAACAGAATTATCATATTAGCGAAAAAGAACTTTTAGCAATAAAAAAAGTTATTAAAAATTTGAAATAATCCATAATGAAACCTTTTTAATCAGAACTAATATCAAAACAATTATATATTTTATTAAAGGAAAAATTATAGATTCTTTACCAAATAAAAGATTAATTAGATGGTAAAGTTGGTTTTCTGCTTACTCTTTTGAACTAGAATATATAGAAGGAAGTAAAAATGCTTTAGCTAACATTCTATCTCGTGAATTATGTAGGAAATAGATCTGTCACAAGATGAAAATATGGAATTATATGATACAAATTTAGAAGAATACATATAGCCCAGTCCAGACCTAGCAAATTATCTAAAAGTATTGGAATTACAAATATGAAAGCTTGAATGCAAAATATCCAATGGTGAAAGAATTATGAAAGAATCTATTAAAAATTGAGATTACTTTAAAGGGGACATCAAACAAGATGAATTAATATCTGTGTATGAATTAAGAAAAATTAGTGATTTTTCTAATCTAATAAAATATAAAAGAAGAATTTGACTCTGAGGAAATAAAACTTCAAATAAGTTAAAAATTACAAAAGATAACAACTTCCTCCAATTATGAACCCTCTTATGCAAAAATACTGCAAATTAAGGACATAAATCCTAAAAAAAAATATTATAGAACTAGCTAATGAATGACAACAATTTTCTTTATATAGTGAAAGAATTAGTTCTCAGATATACTTTCATTCACTTGGAAATTATCAAGTCACATATATATATTGAAATTTTGATAAAAAAAATTATATCTAAATTATATAATCGTGGAATGATAAGAAGATTTATTTAGAAGATGAAAATCTTCTTAAATTTTTACCCAAACAAGTATCTGATGCTGTAGAAATTTTTCATTCTACAATTAAGCCTTGTAATATATTTATAAAAATATTTATAACTTTTCCAAAAGAAAAAGAAGGAAATATTTTTCTAATTCAATTAGGGATTAGTAGTGAACCATACATTCCAAAATATAAACTCATTGGAATTTCATTTCAGAGAAATAATGCCGAAGAATTATATTAAATATGTTTTAAAATAAAGAAGATGAATATATCAAATATATGGGTTTATTATTATTCTAAAAACTTATTTATTTATAGCCACTGTAAACAAGCCACTCGGAAAATACACGAAGCTATGTTTAAAAAGTGGTATTCCATTCTAGGTAAAAATAATATATATGCCAGCAAAGTTGTAAAGGAATTATTCAGTCAGAAGCTCCAACAAAAGAAAAGATGCATTAATGCATGTATTGTAAAAAAGAGATACAATACAAGAAATTAAAGATAGACTTGAAGCCAAAAGTATGTGAGAAAGATTCTATGAATTATAAAGAAAATTATTTGAAGATAGCTGGAAAGAGCAAAAAGACAACTTCTAAAAGATTCTTTGAGACAACTGGAAAGAAAATAAGTCCAAGTGGAGAATACTTTCAGGACCCACTCATAAATAAAGGAAAGGACGATGTAAGCAGTGACGCAAAACTGCTCAATTATTAAGAACTAATTATCAACCATGACGATTTGAAGCACTTAAGAGTTCTATATAATGAAGCAATTCATTCAATTGAAGGCAGAGTTTTCAACCCCTCCTCTTTCTCTTATCTCTTTCTTTTTTTGTAAATTAATGTGTGTCTTATCTCTTTCTTTTTTGTAAATTAATGTGTGTTAGCTACTACGACTAAATTTTGGACTTCTTCTTCAAGATTTCAGTAAGTATTTTCTTTTAACTATGTAAGATTTGTTGTTTTTCTATTTTTATGAATGATAAATATATTATGTTTTGTTATGTATTTTTATCCTAGTTACGCGTAATGTAGGAAATGAAACTAAAGCTGTGTTCTGCATCTTTGAAATAATCATGTAGAGTTGTGGTCTGAATAGATCAATGATCTTGTGGAGCTCTTATTTTTCTTAAAAATCCATAAAGAAAAACATGTTATGAATCGGAGGTGTATGGATCAAACTCTTGGATAAGAATAAATAACTTCATATAATATTTTTATCATAAGTAGAAAGGAAGCGTAGTGGACCCTCTTGCTTAAGAAACCTTGCAAACATATTGAAGAAGAAGATCTTTTTAAACAAATGAAATTTAAAAAGAAAGAATTAAAAAATATAGATATAAAATTAAAAATTATACAAGAAAGTTTAGAAAAAATAAAATAAAATTTTAATGAATATAAACGTCAAATGAGTGACAAAAATAATCATCAAATGAGAGATGAAAATCCTTAAAATAAAATTGTATCAGAGCCAGTCGACACTATTTTTGGTTGGAGGAGTTGTCAGTTGGAAGTTAGTTGGCCGCTGAAATCGAGATCTCGTCGCCTGCTTTTGAAGGACGTTTAATTTATATATATATACATATATATATATAGTTTAGAAAAATATGAAATCAAATCAAAAGAGCAATATACCTCAAACCCTATATCTATCCCAAAGGATAAACACAAGACTTGAGGATGAGGCTTGATCAAATAAACTAAGAAATATATGACATCCATTTGGTCTGCAAAACCATTTATTTGCCGACAAGTTCCTTTATTTAATATGAAGAATTAAATAGGGTTTATTTTAAAATGGTTCGAACAAGCTTTCTATAAGGGCAAGCCCTTAGAGTTAATTAAATCTTAGATAACTGAGGTCACCTAAGAAAACTCTCGATAAAAATCAGGAAATATTATCTTCAAAGAGATCAAAAGGGTAGGACTTTTCACTGAAATCAGACAAAGAGGTGTGAAAAAGGATTGGCTCAAATTTAGAACATTTTGTTGTAGAATCTAAAGGAGGAAAAACTAGGAGATGTCATAGATTTGAAGGAGAACCTCGGTGACTTCTCAGTCTATTCTATTATTTGGCTTTATTTTTGAGGTGATATTATTTAAATGTTTCATCCTGCCAATTTTATTAGTTAGAGCTTACATTCATATGAAACAATCACACAAATAGCCTGAAAGATGTGAGGGTTTAGGTCGTGATAAATGACAACCTCAGAATCCTAAGATGAGTTACTGCTTATATTGCACAACATGGTTGTACAAAGGCCTAAAGATAAGGTGAGGATTTACATTGCATAATCAAACAACGTCAAAGTTCTATAGCTTGGTTGTTTAATTCTAAGGAAAGAATGGTCTAGTAAGGGAAGACAGGTTTTGCTGTTGAAGATGGTCGTGCTGCCCATAATGCTAGCTTCAAGCTCCTCATCGTGGCGAGTTTAAGTTTTCTAGTATGTCAAGTTATGGTGTCAAATCAGATGTCCTTATGGTTGAAATTCTTTAAATGTTATGGGTCTTGTTAAAGTTTATTATAGTGATACCGGTTAGGATCCTACGGTTCCCTCATTCTGGTATCACTATTTTCTATTGGGTTAACTTAGTCCAAATGAGTTTACTAAACTCAACTTAATGAGTTACATACTTTCATTTAGAAAGTGGGAAGTCTCATTAGCAACCGTAGGTTACCTCTTTTGAGGGATTCTCAATCATCCGATAGAGACATCTCAATTTAGTTGCAATTGTTCTTTTATGATGTTTGTGATTAAATTTTGAGTTATTTTATATTTTGAATGTTGTGGCAGTGAATTTTATTTTTTGCTGCTATCCTAGCAGTTTTGGTTTTCAAGCAGGGTGGCATCATTGTTTAGCATGCAAGTTTGTGTTTTAATTCATACATGCAGGTGAGTAAGTACACTAACGTACTGAAAAGTAAAGTACAGAAGACTAGAAAAATAAGTAAAATAAATTACAATGAAAGCGTACGTGGATGGTCTTCCCGTCATCTTCAACTGAAACTCAAAATGCTTGAGAGAGCATTTTATGTAAAGCGAGGAAATAAGATTCTGTTGATCTACCAAATCTTAAATCATATGTTGGTGAGCCCCTATTAATTCACTTGAGGAAGATTTCATTAAGAAAAATATACTAAGTTTAGTAGATCTCCGAGGTATCCAAACAAATATGGGGATTAGCAAATCCATGCTTCCCTCTCACCGCCTGATGAAAAGTCTTAAGATCATTTAAACTTATTATGTTGCTTAATAATTCATCCTATAAATACCTCTAGTGTTCAGTGAACATTGATGTTTTAACTATCCCTAAGAGCAGGGTAATTATCATTTGTCATTTAATTTGAGAATTATGTGTGTGAAAACCCTTAAAAAGGGCAAATTAATGCTATTAAAACACTTAGCCAATTTTAACTTTAACTTGGGCTTGTAGTGTTTTAAAGATGTTCAATTTCTAGTTACATTCACTTTTCTAATCCTCATTTAACCAAATTTGATTTAGCCTATGTCACTACTAAGCCCTTAAGACCTTGGTGGATATATTAGTAATTTTTGAAAGAAATTGAATTTTAAGTGATAGTAATTCATTATCAAAACATTTGAATGTCATTTGAGCATCAAATATGGGTATTAAACTAGTGATTTATTAACAACCAAAATCATACCCTTAAGTCTAGGATCATTTACTTTAATAGACCTCTAAATTTTAATGATTAGGAGATTACAAATTCATCATTTAATTGAGAAAAGTGAAATTGGTTTCTACCAATTAATTTGTTATGTTTCAATCATCTGAACATTTTAATTAAGATCAATGATTGGCCATTTCCCTTTCTCGAATTAAGCCTAAATGTTAATTAAGGCCAAATTTCCAAAATTATATCATTGCCCCTAAGGCTATCACTTCATAATTCATCAAATTTAACTCAAATGACTTTGGAATTTTTATCCTACCTCACTCACAAGTCAATTATGATATTAGAGGGGAAAATGTGATTTTTAAAAATTTAATTTAATTTACATGATTATTTACATGCAAAAATAGGATTTTTCAAAGAAAATTTAATAACTTGACCAAGGCAAAGCCTAATCACTTGAAATTTTTACTGGAGGTAGGCTTAGACTAGAGAACCACTTAAAACAAATTTAATGATCTTTTTGAGTTTTATTTGAATTATCAGAATTATTTTAAGTTCTAGAGTATTAATTAATTATAAAATATTTTAAATGTGGAAAATTAAGTTTTAAATTTTGATTGAATCTCTCTGAGGTCAAAGAACCTAGAGAAACAAATTTCATATTTTTATGATTTATCTTAGAATTATTATAATTATTTTAGTGAGAAGTTAAGAAAAATCCTTTTTTAGCCTTTAAAAATTATTTTTAAGCTTTTAGAAAAATCAATATGTTCACTTAGAAAATTAGGAAAAATATTCCAATTGCTCCTAAGGGCTTAGAAAACAATTTAGAACATTTCCATGAATTTTACTAATTCTGTAATTTTTATTAATTTTATTATTATTAAAATATTTAAAATATGCTTAAAAATGAAATTTTTTATTTTTTATTTTAATTATAATTTTTTTAGAAAATTCCTCAGGTTACGGAGAGCTCCCAAAACCAATTTCATAAATTTTTGAGTTGTATTTTAATTATTATGATTATTTTAAGTGTTAAAAAATACCATTTAACTTAGAAAATCAAATTAGGTTATCAAATCAACTCAAAATGTTTTGAAACTTTTATAGGGAGTCCTCTAAAATTTAAATTACTATGGAGAAATAAAATCAAGTCATTTAGATGTGTGTTTTTCCCAAATTAATTTTCTTTGTGTTTTAGGGTTTTGTGAAAATTAGGTGTGTTCTTAAGGACTTAGCCCATGACAAATTTTTCTTAGGGTTGTTTGGTCATAGTGAACCTACCAAAATTTTCTTGGATTTTTTCTAAACAACATGCTAATTATTATAATTAATTTCCCAAATTATATGCATAAACTTGAAAAATATGGATCTCTGTCTAGGAGTTTTCTCTGACTTTGGAAAAATATGGATCAGTTAAGACATTTGCCGAGCTGGAATAATTATTTTTGAAGAGATTTGCCGGAGCGCAACACCATGTCTCTATAGGAGAGCTCATGATGGAAAAGCAAAAGCCCAACGAGACTTTGGTGGATTCCATTTTGAGGTGGAGAATTCTTAGCATGAAATGTGAACCCCAGCTACAGGAACATCACAAAATTGAGATCTTACTCAAAAGAATTCATGGGCCAGTAGCTTTCATTCTCAAGGGACTCACCATCAAATCCATCGAGAAGCTACTCAGTAAAGCCAACAGTCTTCAAGAGGAAATCAAGCATATGGATTCTCATGAGAAATCCAAGGCAACCAGAGTATTTGAAAAGAAGGCAGAAACAATAGCGACTGTCGATAAAGGAAAGCAACCAATGAAGATATATCCAAAAAATCCTCGCTAATCTTCATCACAACATCCTCAGAAACAGAGTAACCAGTCCAACCAGCGACCGCCTTAAGAAGGATCACCTCGAATAGGAAATAAAAGAATATCTCTGTCAGAATGACAGAAAATGATGTATTCTTTCAAAGATGAAGCCGTATCCAAAATGTTCAGAAGTCTAATGAAGAAGCCTGAGTTCAGACTCTCAAATCCAAAGAAACCTGAAGAGGTCAACAAGAAGGATCAACCGAATTATTGCTCATACCACAGGTTGCTTGGGCATAATATAGAAGAATGTTTCATCTTTAAGGATTGGCTCGAGAAGAACCTTAAAGAAGGGAATATAACATTTCGGAAAGAATATTTAAAAGAACCTGAAAAAAGGTTCCATAAATATAATTACGTCTAAGCCAATCTCTACGATTGATCTATATACTGGAGAAGATTGATGGAGTACGACTTGGAACAAGATCAAGAGGGTTCTAAACCAAATACAGGATTCATCGAAACAATCTTCCGTATATACTGGAAAAAGCAAATGGAATGTAGTTTGGAACAAATCGTCCAAGAAATTATTGAACCAAATTCAGACTACATCAAAATAAACCTCCATTCAGAATCTTCAGCTTGCCAAACCTGAGACGAAAATTTCACCAGAAGATTTGTCATCTTCAAAGACAAAGAAGAAGAAGAACACTACTACGAAGATTGATAGCACGGGGGGTAGGATAGGGGCTGCCTCTACGAGATTGGTTGTTGATCCTGATTTTTTATATGTAAGGATTTATGAAGTTGACACCACTACAGCGCCAAAAACTTGATCCTTGTATGAAAAGTAAGTTGTGTAATATATATATATATATATA
>JXCR01146634.1:14544-32738 GCA_002079205.1 Phalaenopsis hybrid cultivar
TATATATATATATATAGGTAATTAATAATGAGATTCTACGCAAGTATACATATCATTATCAAGTCATAATGGACTTTCTATTTAAGCCCCATATATCAATCTCACAGGGAAGGTGTAATTTAGGAATGATAAATTTTACCAGCAAATTTACAGAAAATCAAACGAAATCACTGTCACTAATTTTGAATGCTGATATGTTAACTAAACTAATTTTTTTAACTATTAGCAAAACTGAAATGCAAATTTTTAATAATAACTACTAATCTACTACTATCTTTATGTGATGAAGATTTCTTATGTGAAAAGGCAACCTTCCCACTACAATGAAATTGTGGTGAAATGAGATGAGATAAATTTTTATAACATGTATTGTGCCAAATTAGAGCAATCTTAATTCTCTACCCTGATACAGTGCATAGAAAATCATTGGTTAATCTTAAGTTTAGTCCCTATATCCGTGGCTAGGCTTGGAGGATACCGACTCCCACTCTAGAGCTCCCACTTCCCTTCACCTGAAGGCTAACTCTAGCTTTAGTTTTTAAACACTAAGATCAAATTGGGGAATTTAGTATGTTACCCTAAAAATTCTCCAATTCTAAACGCAACAAAGAATATTTCTTTATTTATTTGCACTTAATTTCATGAATGAATTTCTCTTTCATGAAATCAAATGTGATCCTCACTATGTTGTAGAACCCATACTCTATTTTATGGATCATATGTTTCACAACATATTTTAATAAATTAATTGGCCATATTGAAAAGTAAATTAAGTTCAGAGTTGAAAAATCATCACAATTTATTTTATATTTTATATAAGGCACATTCATATTATCTCTTCATTTTTCCAGATCTCAGAGTAGGGGAAAAGATAGAGGAAACTACACAAACTTCATAATAAAGATACGACAAAACACAAATTTCATATATAAAATAAAGTTCATACAACACTAAATAAACAAACAAACTTATCTGGAACTCTTTCTCAAAACAAATCCTTTGTAGCCTTTCCTAAAAAATGCAAGAAGAAGAACTCTCTCACTTTTCTCCTTCTCCAACACTCTTACAAAAAATTTCACACTAAATCTCACCACAAAAACTCTAAAATATGAAAGCAAAATTACTAATTGACTCCAATATGTGGTGGAATGAACATGGATTATGGAAATGTAGCGTGCTGGAATGTTGTAGAGCGAAAAATGAACATAGAGGAGCCTCTTTTCTGATGAAATTTGGCCCCAAATAAAGCTCAAGGTTGATTCTCCAGGAGGTGCCTCCAAAAACTCTTTAAAAATCATCCAAATACACTGAACCTTCTAGAAACGTGGTCTGAGCCGCCTTTGGCGCCATCGGCGCTGAGTAAAAATCCTCCAGCTTTCGGTTGTTCTGCGCTGTCGGCGCTGACTTTGGCACTGTCGGCGCGAAGTATTTCCTCAAAAACATCATTTTGACTCAAAATTTCATCTATTTTGCTTCCTTTTTTCTTTAAGCCCTAAAAATCAACAACGTGCAATAAAACATCAAAATACATTCCATTAAAGTGCAATATCACTAAAAATTGGTATAAAATATGGGTCTAAAAATGCATATATTTTCAGTGTAACAAAATCCCCCAAACTTGCATGTTACTTGTCCTCAAGTAACTTCTCTACTACATAAAAATATGACTTATGGTAAAGAATTTAAATTTTAGACTTCCATATTTTAGTTCTCTAAATATAATAGTCTAACTTAAGAAAAATTAAAAATTAAAAAAACAACTCTAGTTAATACTAAAGGTGTAAGGATATTTAGTAATTAAGTTTAAGGTTTCTGATCCTCTATTCTTTTAAAGAAAAATTATAACTTGTTATATTATAGTCACTTAGGAAATTCATTTGAAGAACTTCATAAAGCTTTATTAATAATTAAGTTAATATTCAAATCAAAAGTTTAGAAAAATGTGTCCAAGTCTTTTTCCTTAAGTTGATTCAGGTGAAGCCATTTTTTAACTAGACATCTCCTCAAGCTTCTCCCTACATCTTTTCTTTTTCTTTTCTTTTCCTTTTCTTTCTTTTTTTTTCTTGTTCTTTTTTATATGTGAGGATTAGTATATCTAGATGGCCTTTAATGATTTTGAACTTTACTATCCTTATCTTAAATTAAAAACTGTTTACATTTCTTAACTTAACAAATTTAATGTAACTTAAAGATTTTATAAAGTTTAATTCTTTTCTTTTTACATGAATCTTTTAAGATTTTTAATATTCAAAAATACAAATTTCTTTACTTAAAATAGAAATTATACTCTTATTCTCTTTTACTAGATATCTTATCCCCTAGAATTAAGGTTTATTATTGAATATTTTTACTTAAATTTACTATATATTTAGAAACATAAATATAGTTATCTTAAGTTAACCCCTAATACCAAAGGTCATGTTAAATTTAATGTTTTGAAAATGTAGTTAAGTGAGGAGAAATAAAATTAAGTTCTTTCTCTTTTTCTAAAAATAATTTTTCTTCTCCCCCCTAAACTTAAATTTATAAAAGAATTTTACATGAAGAACTTTAAAAATGAAGGGTGAAAGAAAGCATTAAATACATAAAAAAAACATACCTGTTGGAGATTCTGATTTTTGAACATAAATTTTGAAATATTGTAGGTGCTAATATGAAAACTACAAGGCTAAAAACATTAAATTGGACATAATACATACAAAATTTGCTAAAAAAAAGCTAATAACAATAAACAACAAAGTGCTGAAAATAACAATAGAACTAAACTAAACTCTAAAAATGAAAACAGTTTTCCACATTACAGTTTCACATTACATAACAAACAAAGTCTTCAACAACATCACAACACTAACAATACAATCACACAGTACAAACACAAATAAACAAACAAAAA
The DNA here is from genome assembly GCA_002079205.1 of Phalaenopsis hybrid cultivar. NCBI lineage: Eukaryota > Viridiplantae > Streptophyta > Magnoliopsida > Asparagales > Orchidaceae > Phalaenopsis > Phalaenopsis hybrid cultivar. The sequence goes on from JXCR01146634.1 coordinate 17,438, forward strand.
TTTCAGTAGTCATTATCTTCTTCATCCTTGACATTTAACTTCTGTTGCTGATATGGAGTATAAGTAGGACGAATAGGGAACTGAACTGTATGGTCACCCCTCAGGTATTTTGCTAAAGCATCATCATAAGAAACATCATACTCAAATTTCTGCCAAATTAGATCATTAGTGTGAGCATTTCTCGCCTCCATATTTTGCATCTTATGATCCATCCTCAAAATATCTTCCCGCTGAATCATCATCTGGTTTAACAACTCCATGTTGCTAGGTCACTTGAATTAGGCTCACTAAAAGTAAGGGTTCTAGAAGTAGAAGGAATATCCCTGGCCTGTCTTCCAGTTCTCCAATCAACATGGGACTCATAAGTCTTGATGTTGGCAGGCCCAATCGGTCTCTTAGACTCAATCCTCTCCTCATCAGGTCTAAAATCAACTCCTACATGCTCACAAAGTGTGTAAATGAGAGCAGGGTGCGCCAATCCACCAGTGGTCTCTCCCAGAGCAATAGATTGAATGTTCATATAAATGATAGAGCCTACATTTGTATCCATCACTTGCTGAATACAATAGTTAAGGATGGCTCTATCCTTGATTACTTCACTATGATGGTTTGTTGGAATCATCCTTCCAGAAATAAAATAATTTCAAGCCTTAGACACTACATTTAACATAGAAAGGGGAAAGTTAACTTTAACTCCAATTTTAGTTTCCAAGCCCTTTTCTCACTAGTTAGAAAAGAAATAACTTCATCTCAGGCTTGATCTGTAGCAGAAAACGAATGATACTGGCAACTATAAACATATTTTAATTGATAAAACTAATTAAATTTTCTTGGAGTAAACTCCACCCTTTTTCCTTGAACAAAAAGAAATTCATCAAAAGTCTCACGAAGGTTGGCATAAAATTCCATCACAATCCCAACTATCACATCAGTAGTAAAATAGCAAAAGTTTTGCCACAACCAAGTGATAATCAATCGTTCAACTTCTCCTCCCAGATTTTTAAAACCTCAGTCCTGAATCACTTTTTTATTTTCTTGAAGACTATGAAATCGAGGACTGGCTCTAAAGCTAATAAACCTTTGCTCGTCATATTCTATTTTCCTTTTGCTTGATCTAGGTGCCATAGGAAATCTAGAAAAAGTTGATAAAAATTTTGAATAAATCCCAAAATTTTGAAAACAAAAAATTTAAACCACTTTAAACTCAAATCCACTAAGTAAGAGTTTTTCATCGAAGAATTTTCTCAAAATCCCCGAAAAAATTTCAAAATTTTGGATCTAGTCAATGTGAGAAAAATCTCTAGTGAAAATAAAAAATTTTACTTTAAAGTGTAGCTCTTGCTTAGAGAAGATAATTCTGAAGTTCCTTTGCCTCTAAGTTGTCTCAAATCAGCCCAAAATTAAGCCCTAGGTGCAAAACCGAAGGTTGAAGGTGACTTAAGGGGTAAAAATGGAGGTTTATAGTAAAAATCACAAATTAAAGGGTTAATTCGCTGCTCTCGGGCTGAGGGCGCCATCGGTGCCAATTTCAGCTTCGTCGGTGCTAAAAGACCGAAATTCACTATTTTGATTTTTCAAATTTTCAATTTCCTTTCAATTTTCTCTAAATTTTTTTTAGTATTTTAAACACAAATTTTATCTAAATTCTTAAATACACAGTTCACAAATAATCATTTTTCACAAACAACAACAAACTAACTTTTATATATGAAAATACACTTTTTACAATTACATTTCACAAATATCAAATTCACATTTACGAAGTAAACTAATTATAAATCAACATCAAAATCAAGCCACAACACTAAACGCTGACACAAAACTATACACATAATCAAAGTTCAGAAGGAACCAAATCAAACCAAATTAAATCCACACAATTATACTAAATACGTGAACTTTTTTAAACAAGTAGAGAATTCACAATCTTCAATTATTCAGCTTTATCTTCAGTGATATCACCCCTTCTAATATCTCCCATAGATTGGTAATGAACATATAGGTTGTAGAAGGATCAATACGGGAATTGATCTGTCAAATTTTCTTCAATCCACCCTTTTTTTTTTAAACATTCGAACCAATCCTGCTTTAAAAGTTCCAGTGTGATCAAAATTCTCTTTCATTCTCCAATCTAGGTGATCAAAAATGTACTTGAGATCTCCCACTGCATTTATAATACTTTGAAGTTCTCTTTCAATTTTCTTCAATTTCTTACTTCCAACTGTTGGTGGCATTAATGGAGATGAAGCATGTGAAGAATGATCTATAATAACATTTAGTGCTTCATTTCTATTACCAACATGCTGATCATCAATAGGGATCATGGGCTACCATGGTAGTAAAACTTTTTCCCAACTTTCATATGGTACTTGGGATTGACTGCAAATCAGAAACATCATAGAAGAATGCCCAAGTCCATAAATTGGTCCATTCATAATAATTCCTATCATAGATTTAAATATAATTGAACCTATATAAATAGGTTTTTCCATTTGAATACAGTAGTTTAAAATATCACTCTCCTTGGTGACTCAACTGATCTTCAAGGTAGGGAGTAATTTTGCACAAATGAAGAAATTCCATTTCTTCGAAATTGGATTAAGTTATGAAGTAGGAAAACTAATATATCCTTCATCTCATACTTCCCACATATCACATTCTTCCATCAGAAAATTATAAATATCTTGCACCATATCTCGCGTAGGAATGAAATTTGAATAATGACAGATTAAAACATTTTCTATCATATACAATTCATTAATCCTCACAAAAGTCAATGGTATAGTCTTACCTCATACGAAGACAACTCCTTGGGTAATTCCATGTAAATTTGCATAGAATTCCTTCACTACAGGTAAAACAACCACAACGGTAGTGTAACACAGAACTTCCCATTGCCTTTATAGAATGATCTTGTCAACTGGAACACTTGGATTGATCAACCCATGATTAACAAATCCTCCTTCCTTAATCAATATCTTCTTCACAATAACTTTATTGTATAATGTCTGCGCTTTGAAACTAATAAAATTTCTTCTATTGAAAACTTCATTCCTTGAAGTATTTCTGTAATTGGAAGCCATGGAATTCAAAAATTGAAAGTTTTTAGGCATCCTAGGAAGATTTTTGGACTTTAAAAACACCTCCCGATGGTTATTATGGATTGAAATCCTGCTAAAGTCTGCCAAAAGTAGCAAAAACCGTCCAACCGCTCTCAGCGCCGCCGACGCTCCCGATGGGTGCTGCCGGCGCTAAGATCCGCTTTTTTTGGCGCCGTTGGCGCCGTGGACAAATTTTTGCGATTTTCATTTTTCATTTAATTAAATTCCAACTTTCTTGTAATGCTAATATTTGACTTAATTTATATTAAATGTAATTGTGTAGAAATATTATCAACTAATGTATAAGACACTTCACAAACTAAATAGTAATCATAGACAAATAAGTATGGGTTGCCTCCCAAAAAACGCTTGGTTTAACGTCGTCGGCCCAACATACTATTTGTTTGGTTGGGTTCTCTTTATAGATTTTTGCATTATCATATGCTGCATTTCTAATCTCCTCAAGTTCATTGAGTCGCAATAATCTTTTCTTACAAGCATCTTTTAGATTAAAATTAAATTCCTTAATAGCCCAAAATGCTTTATGCTCTAATTCTATAGGTAAGTGACATATTTTTTCAAATATCAGTCTGTATAGGGACATTCCTATAGGAGTCTTATAAGAAGTTTTATATGCCCATAATGTTGTGTCAAGTCTAGTAGACCAATCCAATTTATAAGGATTTACAACCTTTTCTAAAATGCATTAAATTTAATGATTTGATATCTCTGCTAGACCACTAGTTTAAGGATGATAATCAGTAGAGAATCTAGGCATAATATCATATTTCTTAATTAATTTTTTTGATTCTCTTATTCCTGAAATGAGGTCCTCCATCAATAATAATTACTCTCGGCATTCCATATCTTGTAAAAATATTTTTAATTAAAAATTTAGAAACACTCCGAGCATTGCATCTAGGTATAACAATAGCTTCAATCCATTTGGACATATAATCAACAACAAGTAATATATATAGGTTTCCAAATAAAGGCATAAATGGTCCCATAAAATCTAATCCACACACATCTAAAATTTCAACTTCCAATGTGTAATTTAGAGGCACTTGATTTCTTCTAGAAATATTTCCTACACGTTGACATCTATCGCATGTTTTAATATATTCATTAACATCACTAAAAATAGTAGGCCAGAAAAATCCAACTTGTAAAATATTATATGTAGTTCTATTTGTTCTAAAATGTCATCCAAATTCAGAATCATGGCATCTTTCAATTATTTGTTGAGTTTTTTCATAAGCCACACATCTTCTAATAATTAGACTTTTACATTGTTTATATAAATATGGGTCATCCAAAAAATAGTCTTTTGAATCATATATAAACTTCTTTAATTATGGATTTTTTATATCAGGTGGTAAAATATCACTTATAATATAATTTACTATATCAGCATACCACGATACATCAATTTCTTCAATACTATATAATTGTTCATCAGGGAAAATTCTCTAAAATTTCATTTGGAAAATTAGTTAATATTTCTATTTCTATTCTAGACAAATGATCAGCTATTTGATTATCATTTCCCTTTCTATCAATCATGGTAAAATCAAACTCTTGTAATATAAGTATCCATCTAATTAATCTTGGTTTAACATCTTTCTTTTGCATTAAATATTTAATAACAGAATGATCTGTATGCACTATACATTTAGTTCCAATTAAATAAGGTCTAAATTTATCAAAGGCATAAACAATAGCTAATAACTCTCTTTCAGTAGTGGTATAATTAATTTGAGCATCATTTAGAGTCTTACTAGCATAATATATAACTTTAAAAACTTTATCGTGCTTTTATGCTAATACAACTTCAATAGCATAATCACTAGCATCACACATTATTTCAAATGGAGGTGAAACTATTATAGATGCAGTGAATAACTTTTTCGTTAATAATTCAAATGCTTTTATGCATTCTTCATTAAAATCAAATTTCATATCTTTTTCTAAAAAGTTGGCATGAGGCTTAGTTATTTTTTAAATTTTTTTTATGTAGCGTCTGTAAAAACCATCATGTCCTAGAAAACTTCTCACCCCTTTAACATTAGTAGGTGGTGGTAATTTTTCTATAACTTGGATTTTTGCAGGATCTACCTCCATGCCTTTTTCAGATATTTTTTGCCCAAGTACAATACCTCCTGCAACCATAAATTGACATTTTTCCCAATTTAATATTAAATTAACATTTTCACATACTTCCATAACTTTTTCTAAATTATTAAGGCATAATTCAAAAAAAGTTTCAAATACAGAAAAATCATCCATAAACACTTCCATTCCATGTTCTATAAAATTGCTAAAAATTGACATCATACATCTTTGAAATGTTGCGGGTGCATTGCATAGTCCAAAAGATATTCTACAAAAAGTAAATGTTCCATATGGGCTTATAAACATTATTTTCTCATGATCTTCTAGAGCAATTGAATTTTGGTAATAACTGATATATCCATCTAAAAAGTAATAATACTTATTCCCAGCCAATCTATCCAACATTTGGTCTACGAAAGGTAAAGGAAAGTGATCTTTTCTGGTGGTCATATTTAATTTTCTATAATCAATGCAAATTTGCCAACCAGTTACTTGTATTATTGATATTAATTCATTTTTCTCATTTTCTTCAATAGTCACTCCTCCTTTTTTTGGTACACAGTGAATTGGGCTTACACAAGCACTATTTGAAATAGGACATATAATTCCAGCATCTAACCATTTTAAAATCTCCTTTTTAACAACTTCTTTCATTATTGGGTTTAATCTTCTTTGAGGATCAGCTTTATGTTCATGTTGTTCATCTAATAAAATTTTGTGCATACAAATTGAAGGACTAATTCCTTTAATATATGTTAAAGTCCATCCAAAAGCCTTTTTATACCTTTTTAACATTTCTATCAACTTTTGTTCATGAATCTCAGTTAACTCAGAAGATATAATAACCAGCAATGTAGATGACTTTCCTAAAAATACATACTTTAAATGGGTAGGTAATATATTTAATTCAAGTTCAGGTGGTTTAATACTTGAAGGAGTAAGATTTTTACTATCGTTTTCCATCAAGTCTAACGTTTCAAATTTGCCCTAAATATAATCCAAATCTTCTTCTTTAATTTCATCTTCATTCTCCAAAATTTCTCCTTGCTTAAATTTATCTTTGAATTCTTTCTTAAACTGTTCATTACTTAGATAATCAGCTACTTTCATCTTGAAACATTCGTCATATTTCTCTATTGCAGGATATTTCATAGCTTTGGCTTTATTAAATTTCACTTCTTGATCATTAACTCTCATTATTACTTCTCTTTTTTGTACATCTATTACAGCTCTTCCTGTTGCAAGAAACGATCTCCCTAAAATAATAAGAATATCTTTATCTTTTTTCATATCCAATACTATAAAGTCTACAGGGAAAATAAATTTATCAACTTTTACTATTACATCCTCTATAACTCTTTTTGGATAAGTTATTGATCGATCAACTAACTAAAGAGTTACAGTAGTAGAGATAAATTTCTTCCAAATCTAAATGTTTAAAAATTGATAAGGGCATAAGATTGATGCTCGCTCCTAAATCACATAAAGCTTTTCCATAAAACTTTTCACCAATTGCACAAGGTATAGTAAAACTACCAGGATCTTTTAGTTTTTCAAGAAGCTTTTTCAGAATAATAACATTACACTCTTCACTGAGTGCAACAGTCTCATGATCTATAAACTTCATTTTCTTATTTAGTACATCCTTCATAAATTTCACATAATTTGGCATTTGTTCCAAAGCGTCAACAAAAAAAACATTTATCATTAACTTCTTAAGGATTTCCAAAAATTTTGTAAATTGTTTATCTTTATTCTTCTGCTTCAGTTGTACATGATGATTTTTCAAAAGGAACATGTGTTTATTCATTTTTCTATTGATAATTTTTCATTTCTTCCTTCTCTTCATTAACTTCAGTTTCTCTTTGGATCCTTGTTTCTATTTCTTTTCACTTCATAATTGAATAGCTTTAATTTGATCTTTATTTTGATCTTTTGAATTAAATTTCACAGTACTCGGAAGAATTCCAGAAGGTCTGTTACAAAGTGCAGTATCAATAAGTCCTAATTGATTTTCAATATTTATAATAGCAGCCCCTTGATTATGTATTTGATTTCCCATATTAAACATCACTTCTTCCATCGTCAACTTCGTTTTCTTAACTTGTGGGTTAGGATTGGAGTTAAATCCTAGAGGATAATAAGGTAAAAAATTAGGATTTCCTTGATTGTTCAGATTTCCAAATGGACTCACCGAATTATTATAATTATTCCAACTAAAATTAGGGCGATTTTTCCATCCAGGGTTAAAATAGTTAGAATANCTTCGAGCGACCAATCCATATCTAATGTCTTGAAGAAGTTTGAGAAGTGGGGGGGGGGGGTAAGGATTATTATTTCAATTATTTATAGCAGTTAAGGTTTCATAAGATGGTTGAGTATCAATAAACTGTCATAGTGAATTTTCCTCTAATACTGAAGATATTTGAGAATAGTTCACTCCTATTTGATCAATTTGTTTAAAAATAACAGCAATTTGAGATGCCAAAATAGACATTGCATCAGATTCATGAATACTAGCTACTCTCTTAGGATTTACCCTTTCAGAGGGCCATTGAAAATTGTTAGTGGTCATTTCTTTAATTAAAAAGTATGCTTCATCAAAAGGTTTTGACATTAATGATACACCTGCAACAACATCTAAAATAGATTTTAATGATCCTACTAATGCAATATAAAAGGTTTGAATTATTAACCAATCTGGTAAAGCATGGTGTGGACCTTTTCTAAGAGGATCCTTAAATCTTTCCCAGGCTTCATAAATCGATTCCCCTTCAAACTTACCAAAAGATGTAATATCAATTCAAAGCTTAGCAGTTTTCGAGGGTAGAAAATATTTAGCCAAGAATTTTTGTGATAGCTATCCCTAAGTTCTAATAGATCCAGGTTCTAATGAATTTAACCAAGCCTTGGCTTTATCCCTTAATGAAAAAGGAAAAAGTCTAAGCCTAACAACATCATTAGACACTCCGTCATGATTAAATGTAGCACAAATTTCAAGAAAACTAGCAAGATGTAAGTTAGGATCTTTAGTAGGTGATCCCCCAAACTAATTATTTTGTACCATTTGGATAATAGCAGGTTTAAGCTCAAATGAATTTGTAGCAACATAAGGAGTTTGAATAGTTAAATGAAGTTCATCTGCTGTTAGATTCGCATAATCTTTTAAAGGTCTTTGTTGATTCTCATTTATTGGATTTTCTATATTATTCGCTATTTCTTTCAAATTCTTAATTTCTCTTTGTTGTTTTTGAATTTTTCTAATAATACGTTCTAATTCTGAATCATAAGGTACTAAACCTTCAGATTCAATATTTTGCATAAGCAAATAAAGTAAGCTAAGTAAAATTCTTTCAAAATACAATCTTAATTAAATTTCATTTTGGATTATTTATATTTTATTATTTTTTTGTTTTTATATATTTGTATAGTATATATATATATACTCTCTGAATTTCCTAATTTATTAAAACTATTTAATTTAATTAAATTTAACTGTTATCTTCCCCGATAACGGCTCCAAAAACTTGATCCCGATTTTTTTTAATGTAAGGATTTATAAAGTTGACACCACTACAATGCCAAAAACCTGATCCTTGTATGCAAAGTAAGTTGTGTAATATATATATAATTATAGTTAATTAATAATGGGATTCTACATAAGTATACGTATCATTATCAAGTAACAATGGACCTTCTATTTAAGCCCAAAATATCCATCCCACTGGGAAGGTGTACATTAATAATGATAAATTTTATCAGGAAATTTTTAGAANATGTTAATTAATAATGATAAATTTTATCAGGAAATTTACAGAAAATCAAGTAAAATCACAGTCACTAATTTAGAATATTGAGATATTAACCAAACTAAATTACTTAATTATTAGCAAAACTGAAATGTAAATTTTTAATAATAACTACTAATCTACTAACTATGTTTATGTAATAAATGTTTCTTATGTGAAAAAGCATCCTTTCCACTACAATGAAATTCTGGTGAAATGAGATAAGATAAATTTTTATAATATGTGCCAAATAGGAGCAATTTTAATTCTCTACCCTGATACAGTGCGTAGAAAATCATTGGTTAATCTTATGTTTAGTCCCTAAATCCATGGCTAGGTTAGGAGGATACCGACTCCCACTCCAGAGCTACCACTTCCCTTCACCTGAAGGCTAACTCTCGCATTAGTTTTTAAACACAAAGACCAAATTGGGGATTTTAGTATGTCACCCTAAAGATTATTTAATTCTACACCTAACAAAGTATATTTCCCTATTTATTTATACTTAATTTCATGAACGAATTTCTCCTTCATGAAATTAAGTGTGTTCCTCATTCTGTTGTAGAACGCATACTCCATTTCCCAGATCATATGTTTCACAACATATTTTAACAAATCAATTGGCCAAATTGAAAAATAAATTAAGTTTGGAGTTGAAAAATCATCACAATTTATTTTATATTTTAATTATGGCACATTTCATATTATCTCTTCATTTCACCATATCTCAGAGTATGGAGATAGATAGAGGGAACTACTCAGATTATCCTTTCATCTCTCCAGATCTCAGAGTAGGGGGAAAGATAGAGGAAACTACATAGACTTTATGAGAAAGATACGATAAAAAACAAATTTCATATATAAAAGAAAGTTCATACAACACTAAATAAATAAACAAACTTATCTGGAACACTTTCTCAAAGCAAATCTTTTATAGCCTTTCCTTAGAAATGCAAGAAGAAGAACTCTCTTACTTTTCTCCTTCTCCAACACTCTTATAGAAAGTTTCACACTAAATCTCACCACAAAAACTATAAACTATGAAAGCAAAATTACTAATTGACTCCAATATGTGGTGGAATGAAGATGGATTATGGAAATGTAGCGTGGTGGAATGTTGTAGAGCAAAAAATGAACGTAGAGGAGCCCCTTTTCTGATGAAATTCAGCCTCAAATAAAGCCCAAGGTTGGTTCTCCAATAGGCACCTCTAAAAACTCTTCAAAAATCATCCAACTACATCAAATCTTCTAGAAACATAGTTTGAACCGCCTTTGGCGCCGTCGGTGCTAGTATGGCACTGAGTAAAAATCCTCCAGCTTTCGGTTGTTCTGCATTGACCTTGGCGCTGCTGACGCTGAATATTTCTTAAAAAATATCATTTTGACTCAAAATTTCATTCTTTTTGCTTCCTTTTTACTTTAAGCCCTAAAAATCAACAACTTGCAAGAAAACATCAAAATATCTTCCATTAAAGTACAATATCACCAAAAATAAGTATAAAATGTGGGTCTAAAAATGCATATATTTTCAGTGTATCTCCTACAAAAGGTCACCCCAAAATGATAGGTATTTCTTTATTTCCTCCATATCTAGCTCAATGAAATCAACAGGAAAGATAAATTGATCCACTTTCTCTAGGACATCTTCTATAACTCTTTTAGGGTACGTCATTGAACGATCTGCTAAATGCAGATTTATGGTAGTGTTGACCTCATTTTTAGTAAGGTCCAGTCTTCCTCTAAGGATTTAGGATCTAGCCTTAAGATACTTCCTTTGATAATCTTAGAGCCTTAGAAACGGGACCCGCCTCATTTTAGAAATCCAAACTGCCTCTATACGCCTTTGAAGTTACGCATGTGATTCTTGACCTCTAGCACGTAGGAGCTTGGAACTAACATGAGGGAACTCAAAAAGAGTTCTTATAGGATCATTAAGGCTTAGGGTGGCCTTTTGCATAATTTGCACCGTCGCGCGCACAAATTTCATGATTCATTCAGTCGACACGTTTGATCACCACAATTCACATTACTTGGGCCGTTATTTGTCAAGAACTTGAATAAATTCAGAGACGATCGATCGCAGGTTGAAATTTTATGAAATTTGAATTTTGACTTGTTTTTGACCCGATTGTCGACCACGTCATCCGAGCGACCCCGGATGACAAAACGGACTTCACCGATGCGTCCTGAATGTCGAAATTACCTAGGGAGGATACCCATTTTGCTAGGGAATGCACACAAATAATTTGCACAAAATTTGACACTTTTTGTATAAAAAAAATCTTATTTTTAAATCCCTAAATCCCCTTCCTCTTCTCTTCCATTGCACGCCTCACGCACGCCTCCCTCTCTCTCATTCGTGATTTCCTCCCCATGGCCGAAGTCCTCGCCATACTTCTCCCCTTTCGAGGTTCCCTGCTGTAGCCGCCTCCTTGTCTCCCTTTCCTTTCCTTGCTTGAGAAGCAAGGAGGAGATCTCCTCTACACCTCCTCCTCCATGGCAGCAAAGATTACTTTTTTTAATTTCTTTTTGTCATCTTTTTTTGCTGCCACAAATCTTTCTCACTATGTTTCCTCATCATAGTCTAAGGATTAGGCTTGGAGGTAAGCTTTTTTTTATGTGTAGGGGTGATGATTCTTCTTTGGGCTGATTCTCTTCTTCCCTCTCTTCATTTTTGGCTATAAAAAAGAGCCCTAATTTTCTTATTTAGGTTTAGCCAAATTTTACTTTGAGTGAGCGAGGTGCTACCATTTTTTTTGTCTCATTTCTTCATTCTCTGTGTGTGTGTATTTGAGGCATTGTGAAGGCTTTGCCTTCTCTTGGGTAAAGCTTAAAGGAGGAGGAGAGCCGAAATTTTCAAAAGAAGGAAAAGGTGCTGCTGGAATTTTGTGGGGCTTTTTCTTGCATTTTCTTTGGTTCTGCCTCAAGGGGTAACTTCCTCCCCCCCTCTTTTCTCCTCATTTCCTTTTTCTCTTGGTGCTTCTTTGCTTTGATTTTATATGAAAAAATCGGTGGCTTATAAAAAAGAGAGAGAAGAATTGAATCTATTCATTCTCATCTTATTTCTCATTAGTCTTTCTTGGTTTATGTTGAAGTGGAAACCGTGTTCATTCTTTATATCATTGATCTTTGTTAGAAATCAGAGTTTATTTACTATTAATTTGATGAATTTGATATCACCATTAAATTCTGAATTTATGATAATGAATTGTTATTATTTAACAGCTCTATCTTGATGCTTGAGTAACACTGAATCTTATCGGTTTGGAAGAAATTAAAATTTTTATGGCTCTTGGTTCACAAAAGATTTTGAATATTTGGAATCATTCTTTAGTTTTTCTTGAAATTTTGGAATAGTTGCTATGTATACCTATGCAAGTTTTCCTGTTCTTAATTATTCACATATGTGTATGTTACACTTGATTTGATGTTACACATACGCAAAATTGTCAAAATTTTGCTATACTTGTGCAGGAAATGCATGAAACAAATGTACTCTTATTGTTATTGATCATTCTTAAGTGTATATAAGTGCAATATTCATATCAATATTGTGGATTTGCTGATTCTAACTCTGATATTTATATCCACATAATACAAGGCATACGTGTGCAATATAAGAAGCTTATTTTATTTTAATAACATGTTAAGTTTTTTTTTATTAATTTAAGATATGCATGAGAATTGTAGTGTACATCATTCATACAAGTTCATATATATTAGTATCTATTTTCAACATTGACGTGGAATGCTTTTATAATTGCTATACAACAATATACATGACATTTGTATTTGCTTATACATTGTTTGAACCTTTGGAATCAGTGTTGGGAGGCTTATGTGATTGTTTAAAAAAAAGGAAAAGAAAGGGTGATTGGTGGCAAAGTTTCATGTTGGCATGCTTAACATAAAAATTTGGAAGCTTGCATTCCAATTCTCCCGCCCCTTATTTCATTATTGAATTGATATAGCTCAGTTTTCTTAGCCTTCGATGGCTTGATTTTTGGCGCCTTGTATGGCTCATCCTTTTTGGCACTTGATATGGCTCAGTTTTCTTAGCCTTGTGTGGCTAGATTTTGGTGCCTTGTATGGCTTGTTTCTTTGGCCATTTGCCGGCTGCAGTTTTTAGCCGTATGATGGGCTCAATTTTGGCCATTTTATGGCTCAGATTTTGCCTCATGAGGGGCACGGTTTTGGTGGCTTTCAAGTCACATTTAGCGAGTCATTTTTGTGGCTTTCGAGTTGCATTTAGGGAGTCGGTTTTGTGGCTTTCAAGTCACATTTAGCAAGTCAATTTTGTGGCTTTCGAGTCGCATTTAGGAAGTCAATTTTGTAGCTTTTACGTCAAATTTAATGAGTCAGTTTTGTGACTTTTGAGTCGCATTTAGCGAGTCGTATTTAGTGAGTCGGTTTTGAGGGATGATCCTCCTCCGTTATGTCGTGTTTTAGGCAGTATCATTTCCTCCTCTCTCTCTCCCTTGCCTTCAGTCCTTTGTTTCTCCTTGCTTCTTGGCCTACGTCACGTGCCTATATAGGACGCATAGGTGCGCACGTATAACACTCTTGCTATATGTGGGGCCATCAAGCATAGCTTTAAGTGGAGTGTGTGAAGTTAAAGACTGTGATAAAATTGCATTATAGAGAATCGGGTCCCTTAGAATAGTATCTCCCAACTCAGAGACCCTGGAGAGGGTAGAGTAGGGAATTCTTACAGATACTATTCGCCCAGCCTTAGGGTTTCTATCGCCGGCAATGTAAAGTTGCTAGCAGTCATAGTTCAACTAGAATATTTAACTTGTGGATCAAATTATATATATATATATATATATATATATATATATATATATATATATATATAAGTTATATAAGTAAGTTAGAATNACCTCAACTACAAAACAACCTATTTACCTACGACTGTTACTTGCATGCAGATCCAGACTAAAATATATGAAAAATTTTACAAAGGTCCACGGTTGGCTACTTGAGTCGGATTATGTCTGCCTTCTGTAGAAAGTCAGTCTAGTAGTCAGTAGTTAAGGTTACGGTCTACAACACAGCTCTGAGTCCTCCTCACCACCAAGCTTATGGTCTTCTTGAACTTGTAGTCCATTCTGGTGTTTTCTTTGTTTTTGTTCTTTCTTTTGGATTTTCTATAAGTTTACCTCTATGGATTTATTCGGATTTTCTACGAACTTTGTTTTGTTTTAGATTTATTACGGAATGTTCGTTTTTAACTTTCTCTGCCTTTTTGATTCATTTATTTTGTTTCTGCTACACAGATTACACACACACACCTGCCCAGTGTAATTTGCTTATTCTATCTTTCAGTGTATATCCTTTTGCCGGATGTAAAGTTTTCACATTACCACTGCAAGAATTCATTGCACATTAACATGCTTTTCTTTTACGCTCTCCTCCAGATTAAGATGCTAGTAGCAGCTCTTGGGTGGTACCCACGATAAATTGGTGACCTCACCTTTTGCATAACTTTAACTTGAACAACTTGAATGCTAAATTAGACGCTCCAATGACGAGGAGCTTAGAGCAAATGTGGCTGGAAGCATGACCATCTTCAAGAACAAAACATGTCTACATCAACAAAACCTTTCCTTAAAATTAAACAACAAGCCATAGGATTTCAAGATAGTCTGCTAAGCGCAACATAAATCCTCACTTTATCTTTTAGGCCTTTGCCCAACCAGACTGTGCAATTTAAGCCCTAACTTGTTCTAGGTTCCGTGGTTATCATCTGATGCGACGTAAACCCTCATATCTTCTAGGAGACTTGTGTGACCGTGTCACACAAATATAAGCCCTAATTAAATAAAATTGGTAGGATGAAACATTTGAATATTTTTTTTTCCTTGAAACTGAAGCCAAACCATAGGGTAGACTGGGAAGTCTTTGAGGATCTCCACTGGATCTGTGGCATCCCCTAGTTCTTCTTCCTGTAGATTCTGTAATAAATGTTCCAAGTTTGAACCATTTCCCTTTGCACACCTCTTTTTCCGATTTCGTTGAAAATTCCTATCCTTTTGACCTCTTTAAAGATAGTATTCTCTGATTTTTATCGAGAGTCTTCTTAAGTGACTTCGGTCATTTAAGATGTAATTAACAATAGGGGCTTGCCCTTATAGAAAACTTTTTCAAACCCAGGTTAATATAAATCTTATTTAATTCTTTATATTAAATAGGGGACCTTGTCGGCAAATAAAATGGTTTTTTGCAAATCAAACAGATGTCATATATTTCTTAGTTTATTTGATCGAGCCTCATCCTCAAGTTTTGTGTTTATCC
>JXCR01146634.1:33129-49775 GCA_002079205.1 Phalaenopsis hybrid cultivar
TATATATATGTAAATAAAACATCATTACGAAGCAGGCTACGGGATTTTGATTCTGGCGACCGACAGTTTCTTACGGGCAACTCCCCCAACCTTTCACTACCGACAAATTCTGGCGGCTCTGCTGGGGACCAGTTTCTCTCTCCATTTAAATCAGGGAATGTTGTCTTCATATATCGGTAATGTGTTCATGCCCCTTATGGACCAGATTACTGCTCTTCTGTTGACATGCTTCACCCATTTATTTCTTGGGTAAGTATGGTCAACTCTTTCAGACTTGGGGACCGTCTGTTCAATAACCTTTGAACAGAGAGGTTCATGAGTTCATTAGGACTTTATTTTTGTATTGGGTCGGACCCCCGATAGGTGTGTTGGTGGACTAGCTCCACCTGGGTGTTGTACGTTGTGAAGATGGTCTCGCGCTGGGTCCTAAATTTTGTCTTTTCCTCATAGCTTTGTGGTTTAGTTTGCTACTTGTAAATTGAGCTAAATTGTTATGCCTTTTAATCGTTTGTTTAACTTAATTAAATATCTCAATATTATAATTGCTAAAGAAATTATAAGTTTGAGAACACATCTTAAAATTCACAAAATAAGAGCAAGTAATGATATGGAAAGCGTGTACCCAGTTCACAGAATGACCTTCATTTTTTTTAGTGTCCGCATTAAAATTATAAGGTATTGGCCGATACGGTCCCTCAGAACTTTCTTTTTGAAGCTGCTGCGATGGAGTTCTTGACTCTCACTTTCTCCTGCAACCTGCCCGCCAGCCAAGCGGCCTGCAATGTCACCCCTAAGATCAAATTTGGAGTTGGATTTGATGAGCTTGAAGTTGTACTTGGAAAGGCTCCATTCGTCGTCATGAGAGTTGCTCCTCCAGAAGTTCAAGAGCCTTGTACCGAATTTGACTTGAACTACCCCAGGACTTTCCTTCTTATAAGATAACAAAGACTGTCACCGCCCCGACAACTGTTAAGTCAGTCGTCCCTTCGTCCGTCTATTCGAGAGTAGTTACACCTACTGCCACTGGATTTAATGTTATTGTACCCGTCGTACCATTTTTTAAAGGAAAGGAAGTCTTGGTTGAAGAAGATTCAGTCGATGCATTTACTGTCTTGCCGTTAATATTCGAGATTGGTTCCAGTTTGAAGACTGTGCCACTGACTAGGTCACAGAGAAGAAACCGTAATCAGAAGATTCAGAGGGCCGCCAGGGCCCAAGCTACAGAGATAGCCCCAGTTGATGAGATTCCTCAACAGGAGGAACTTGGATTGCCTGAGACATGTCCTCTTCTAAGAGAAAGTAGGTTCCATCCGTTGATGAATACCACAGAGGATGAGAGCGTCGATAGGCTCGCCACTGCTTTACCATTACTTCATGGTCACGGTGAGGGGAGGGAGAAGCCCGTTCCTATCACCAGAGTTCGCACAGTGTTTGAAAGATTGGCTGCTAAAGAGGAGTGCACTGTCACTGAGTTGCTTAAGCGAATGGGATGCAAAGTTTCACCCCAGATGAAGAAGTAAATTTTGAAGGATGTCAGGCCTGTCCGCCAGCATCAGAGATCAGTGGAAGTACCTCCAGCCCGTATTCCAGTCAGATTTAGCCTTGGAAACCGAGTCAGTACTGCTACTGCTATCACAGATAACTCACCTATTGCGCTGAGGCCCGTAGGATGTCGACCAGTTAAGTCACGTTTAGGTCCAAGAATACCGCCTACCGCCGTCCATGGAGAGCTTCCGAAGAAAGATAAACGGAAGAAGTTGCCTGATGACATACTTGGTTTGCACCGTAGGGAGCATGCCTCTCTTCGACACATTGATGTTTCTACCGAGAAACTTCATCTTAAGGCATCAACATCTGAGAAGAGGGTGTGGGTACCTAAGGTTGCCGCACCAGTACCTTCTATTGAACCCGCGGGGCAGATTTGTAGAATAAAGCAGAAATCTGAAGTATACAACACTGTTGCAATAATTGCTAGTGGGATGGATGAGCAAGTGGAGGATGTCCAGCAGAGTCCTCCAGATCTCAAGATGGTACAAGAATCAATAATTGAAGAAAAGGTTGAGAAGCTCAGGACCGAGATTTCTGAGTTAGCCAGAGAACACAAAGTCCCCGTGGATGATGAAAATAAAAAATTTGAAGATTACCTCGAGGAAGACTTCATGGATATTCATGTCATCAAAACTAGAGCGCTATTCCCAGCCTCTTGTTGAAGGGAACATCATGGATGAGCTGCGTGGGCTATCTTCCTGAAAGACGAAGAAATCAACCAAATGAAGAATAGAATGAAAGAAATGGTTGCTGCCATGACTGCTAAGGCTGCAGCTCAGGGACAATCTCAACCATAGCAGTTAGCCTCTCTAGAAGTTAATCAACCAGAAATTATACAAATTGTAGATGAGAGGAGGGAGGTTGCCTCGACTAACAGAGATGATCAACAAAAGAGGGACTCTGCTAAAAGCATCATTCCAGAAAGGGAATTTAAACAAATGGTTTAAAAAGTTCAGGAGGCCTTAACCCAATCTAAGGGTGGTGCGTTGGTTTTAAAGGGTAGACCCTACCTGGAAGAATTCGATGTTGTACCCTACCCTAAAGGTTTTGTGTCACTGAATTTTAAGATATTTGACATTTTCAAGTTGTATATTTGAACTTTAAGATATAGAACTGGAAATTCTAGACAGCATATATCATATTTTTGAGCAAGTTGTGGCAATACCGAAGGTAGTGAAGCGTTACTTTTCTGTCAGTTTGTCAGCAACTGATCAGGGATAGCAATTGATTGGTATGCCGAGTTGCCCAATGGATCAGTGAAAACATTCTCTGAGTTAGAACAGTTGTTGGTGAAGAGGTTTGCTGGAGCACAACACCACATTTCCATTGGAGATCTTATGATAGAAAAGCAAAAGCCTAACGAGACTTTAATGGATTATATTTTGAGGTGGAGAAACCTTAGTATGAAGTGTGAACCCCAGCTGCAGGAACATCATGCGATTGAGATTTTTCTCAAAAGCATCCATGGACCAGTAGCTTTCATGCTCAAGGGACTCAGCATCAAATCCTTTGAGAAGCTACTCAGCAAGGCTAACAATCTGCAAGAAGTCAAGCATATGGATTCTCATGAGAAAACATAGAAATCTAGGAAAACTAGGATATTAAAAAAAAAGTACGAGACAGTGGCAATGGTCGATAAGGGAAAGTAACCGATGAGGATTTAGACAGAGCAGTCTCATCAGAGTTCCCCACAATTGTCACAGCATGTCCAGCCTCATCAGCAGCAGGTTCAACAATCTGGTCAGTCTGGTCAACAGTCATACCAGAGGGGATCATACAGGGCAGATGGTATACAGGGTCCATCATTTGCGGAGCGCATGAACAAGGTATATTCTTTCAAGGATGAAGCAGTGCCAAAGATGTTCAGAAGTTTAATGAGGAAGCCCGAGTTCAGACTGCCAGAGCTGAGGAAATCGGAAGAGGTTGATAAGAAGGATCAATTTAACTAATGTCCGTACCACAGACTCGTCGGACACACCACAGAGGGTTGTTTCAGTTTTAAGGATTGTCTTGAGAGGAATCTCAAAAAAGGGAATATAACGATCCCGAAAGAATATTTAAAAGAACCTGAAAGAGGTTCTATAAATATGATTTCGGTTGAGCCAATCACTTTGGTAGATCTGTATGCAGATGAGAGTGGTTGGAAGACAGCTTGGAATAGATCATCAAGGAAGATACTTGACCAGATTTAGATCACATCAGCACAAGCCGTTGATCATAGTCTACAACCGACCAAACTAAAGATAGAGATTACACCGGAAAAGTTGCCACAGCCAGAAAAAAAGAAAAATGAGATCGTGCATGAGACAAAGACCAATAGAGCGAGGGGTAGGATAGAGGCTGCCTCTGTTAGATTGGTTGTTTCAGATTCGGAGGAGAAATTCCTCAAACCGCTGACTGTGTATGACTATCTCTTTGTCGGGTTGCTCCGGGGTTGTATGAATATAATTATTACGATTTCAGCTATGTTTTAATTGTTTCTAGCAATATCGTAACTGATAACGACCAATTTAACCTTGATTTCAATTCCCAAAATGATCCTCAAATCATACTTAAGTCTGATGAACGCGTTAATGGAAACAAAGAAGATGTCGATAGCACCGGTTACTACATTTTTGGGAGTGACAAGCATGTCCTCGAGTGTCGAGGGACACCGATAGCAATCAATTTGGACTTTTTAGACTCAAAATTGACACCGGAAGAATCGATTACAACGTTAAAAGAGGAAGAGATTATGGAAATTAATTTGAGAAGTGGGAAAATTTTAACCCCAAGGACGACTCTAATAGACAATGGAAAACAAATAGTCACTTGAGAAAAATCATCTCTGCCTCCACCAATGGAAGAAACACATGATCAAGTAAAGATTGGACTTTGTAAAGTGGATTATAATGTACTAGCTCATCTCAAGAGGTTGTCAGCCAAACTAAGCAATTACGATGCTCTAATCCTTTCAAAGGACATGAGGGAATCTCTGGTCAAGGCCTTACTTGATCCAAAAATCTGCTTAGCTTAGTTGGCAAGCACATCCTCGGATGAAGTTTATTCATTAAAAGAACAGCTTGGGGTAACCTTCACCGATGAAGATTTGTTGCTGGGTACTACTGACCACAATAGACCACTCTACATTTCTATCAACATTGGTAGATTTGTGTTATCTAGAGTTTTGGTAGATCCAGAAGCATCACTCAACTTGATGAGTCTACGGACGTTAGCATATTTGGACGTTGATGTTTAGGAGCTCACCGCCGATAAAATGATGTTAAGAGGATTCAATCAGAAAGGAGAACGAGCTCTTGGGTCGATGACACTACTAATGAAGGTAGGAGAACTAGTAACAACCACTAAATTCCATATCATCAACGCGAAAACTTTGTTCAATGCTTTGCTTGGTCGACCATGGATTCATGAGCATAACATGGTTCCGTCATCTCTACATCAGTACATCAGTATTGTAAGGAAGGAAAAGAGAATTACATCAAAGGGGATTTGCAACCATTTTCAATTCATGAGGTAGGCATCCATGAAGATGCTTCCTACTATGTTCCTTCGAAGAAGACAGTCTTTCCCCTAAGAAGTTGTGCCATATAAAATTGAAGATTCAAAGGAATCACAAGAGCAAGATTATTCTACTCCGCTTCGACAATCCACTACCACTCCTTCACAACGATTTGGTGGGGGTTCTTTTACCCCACGCACCAGAGATCGAGGCCGGGGACGTGGGCGAGGGAGAACCAGCATGATTGTTGAATGGACTAAGCCGACCATCAGCATTGAGGTGGAACAAGGTTCCGACGAAGAAAAGTCAGATGAAGAAGCGATGATGATAAAGCAAAAGAAGCGAAAGTTTGAAATTTCTTTGGAAGATGTGGAGAAAAGTGAATATGAGTTGATGTCTGATCGGATTAATCAATGCGTGCATGCCATGACTCTTACTCCAATTCACCCTCAAGAGATTGAGAGTTTAGAGGTCAAGGAATTCCAGAGTGTTGGTTTCAAACCGATCAAGTTTTACCGTGCTTCTCCTTCTCCTACTTTGGAAAATCATGTAAATTTGTTGGAGGAAAATTATTCTAATGAATTAATGGAATTATCATTTGGTTACTTTTCTCCTTGTGTACAAAAATTAATTCAACAAGGATATGTAGCGAAGAAAAGCCAAAGGATAAATTATGACTCTTGGAGAAATTATGGAATGTTAAGGGTCGAACTCTCAATACAAAAGAGGGCTCGGATTTGGTACGGTAGAACCAGTCAATGATTCAGAATTTTGTATGGTTGTTACTAGTGAGTTAGAAGAGGATTACCTTGATGTGGAAAATGACTTTGATGGCTCTCCAATAGATGATGCTCCACCAAAGTTCAGAGAGGAAATTAAGTCGACAATCGATGAATTAAAGGAAGTTCACCTCGGGATTGAGGAGCAGCCCCGACCTACTTTCATAAGTTCCCTGCTCAGCGAGGAAGATGCTATGAATTTGATCAAGTTATTGTTAGAATACAAGGATTGCTTCGCTTGGAGCTATGATGAAATACCGAGACTATCCTCAAAAGTCACAGTTCATAAGCTGGGAGTGGACAAGAGTATGACCCCAGTAAAACAAGCTCCCAGGAGAATGTGCCTCGAAATAGAGCAACAAGTCATCGCCGAGGTGAAGAATTTGATAGACGCTAACTTCGTGCGGGAGGAGCAATACCCCACATGGCTAGCCAACTTTGTGTCAATTAAGAAGAAGAATGGACAAATTCAAGTATGTGTTGAATTTAGAGATTTAAATAAAGCATGCCCAAAAGATGAATTTCCACTATAGATAGCAGAGTTAATGGTGGACATTACATCAACACATGAAATTTTCTCCTTTATGGATGGATTGTTGGGTTATAATCAGATCAAGATGGCTCCAGAGAACGTAGCACTTACAGCTTTAAGGATGCTCAATGGAATTTTTTGCTACACAATGATATTTTTCGGGTTGAAGAATGCTAGAGCAACTTATCAACGAGCTATGACGAAGATCTTTGATGAACTCGTCCACAACCAAGCAGAGTGTTACGTGGATGACCTGGTCATCAAAAGTAAGCAGCAAATAGATCACTGGTATGATTTGAGGATTGTGTTTGAATGATTACAACAATATAATCTTAAGATGAATCCCTTAAAATTCACCTTCGACGTTACCTCTGAGAAATTTTTAGGATTCATTGTCCGTAATCGGGGAATCGAGATTGATCTAGATAAGATTAAAGCTATCATTGAAATGCCTCCTCCCAAAACCTTGAAACAACTACATTCCTTTCAAGGATGATTTGCATACCTAAGATGTTTTATTTCTAATCTCTCAAGTAGGTGTCGGCCCTTCTCAACATTAATTAAAAAGGGTGCTAAATTCATTTGGGAAGAAAAATGTCAGTGGGCCTTCGAGGATGTTAACCAATACTTAATGAAACCTCCTGTTTTGGCAGCCCCTATCCCGGGAAGACCATTGGTACTTTATACTGCGGCCTTAGATGACTCTCTTAGAGCCCTGTTAGCTCAGATCAATGACAAGGGTAAGGAAAACGCACTTTACTGCCTGAGTCGACGTCTAATACCGACGGAAGTAAAGTATCCTCCTATTGAGAAACATTATCTAGCTTTAATTTTTGCCGCCCAGAAGCTTAGACATTACATGCTTTCTCACAAGGTCACCCTTATTTCAAAAGTTAATCCGTTGCAATATCTGATGGCCCGACCAACACTTTTCAGACGTTTAGCAAGGTGGTCAATGATTTTATTGCAATTTGATATAACTTTTATTCCCCTTCGCGCTATCAAAGGATAGATTTTAGCATATTTTCTTGCAGCACACCCACTCCCAGCTGAGTCCCCTCTTGATGATGAGCTACTAGATGAGCAGATACTACAAGTGGAGACTTCCAATACTTGACGTTAGGAAATGTACTTTGATGGGGCTTCATCAGCCATAAAGGATAAAGGATTACAAACAGTCATACCGGGTAAAGCAAGAATTGGATTGATATTCGTCACGTCGGACTAAGTAATGTTAAGGTTTTCATACCACTTGACATAGCCATGCACAAATAATGAAGTAGAGTATGAAGCCTTAATTACCAGATTAGAATTGACAATCTCGTGGATAAAACAGACACTGTTATTTATGGTGATTCACAACTCGTCATTCAATAAGTTGTCAGGCAATATAAGATCTTAAAACCAAGATTAGCAGAATACAATCAGTACGCGATGAAATTGTTAGAACAGATCCCTAACGTAACTTTGTACCGGATTCCTCGGGGGGATAACGCTCATGTCGACGCTCTAGCAAAACTTGCTAAGGAAATAACATGTCCACTGGAGGATTTCATGGACATTATAATACAAGGACGTCAGGTTTTGTCACTGATCAACCTTAAAAGTTTGCATAAGCTTAATAAGGAAGAAAGAATAGTAGTTGCAGTGGCAGACAATTTTGAAGACTGGCGCAGACCTTTTATAGAATATTTACAAACTAGAAAATTACCAGAAGATAAGTCAGCCACATATCATATCACGAGAAGAGCCATGTTGTATGGCTTGGTAGATAATGTCCTCTACAGGAGTTCATTTGATCAGATGTGGTTGAGATACCTGAGCACAGCCGAAGCATAGGATATTATCAAAGAAGTACACGTCAGATTGTGTGGGGCTCACTAGTTAGGGCCGAAAATGAAAATGAAGATTAAAATACTCGGCTATTACTGGTCAGCAATGTTGATGGATTGCATGCATACCGCTA
The DNA here is from genome assembly GCA_002079205.1 of Phalaenopsis hybrid cultivar. NCBI lineage: Eukaryota > Viridiplantae > Streptophyta > Magnoliopsida > Asparagales > Orchidaceae > Phalaenopsis > Phalaenopsis hybrid cultivar. The sequence goes on from JXCR01146634.1 coordinate 41,454, forward strand.
GAAAGTGTCACCTATTCCAGGTGCACGGAGTGGTCTTGCACAAACCTCCCAATCTGTTACACCCGACCGTTGCCTCGTGGCCATTCGAGTTTTGGGGCACAGATATAGTGGCTCCGATAGACCCTCCATCTTCAAAGGGACATAGATTTATTCTCGAAGCTATAGATTACTTCTCTAAATGGGCAGAGGCAGTACCGTTATGAGAAGTTACAACACAACACACTCTTCAATTTTTCAAAAGTCAGATTGTCTACCGCTTTGGTATTCCTCGCAGAGTGGTTTCTGACAACGGGTCAGCCTTTAAAAGAACTAAAATCAACAGTTTCGTGAGACGATATGAGATAGATTGGAGGTACTCCACGATTTACTATCTTAGAGTGAACGGTCTGGCCGAAGCCTTCAACAAGACACTCGTGCAAATTTTGAAGAAAATGTTGGACAAAAATAAGAGAGGTTGGCACGAGAAGTTGTTAGAGGCTTTGTGGGTCTACCAGACAGTGTTCAGAACTCCCTCCCAGTGTACAACGTATGCGCTCATGTATGGGTCTGAGGCCCTTTAGTTGGAGGTTCAACTATCGTCTCTTAGAATAGCCGTCACTAATCAGATTACAACAGAAGACAATGCCAAATTGAGACTTGCAGAGTTGGAGAGTCTCGAACGAAAACGATTAGAAGTGCAACATAATCTAGAACTTTATTGAGCAAGGATAGTGCACGCTCACAAAAAGCTTGTCCCCCCTAGGACGTTCAAAATTAGTGATCTTGTACTTGTTCTCAAGAGACCTATCCTTGCACACCGCAAGATAGGTGGAAAGTTTGAACCAACTTGGGAGGGACCATTTGTCGTAGAGAAGGTCTATTCAGGAGGGTCTTACTAGCTAGTGGACTTTCAAGGTGAGAGGCCTATGTTTCTAGTCAATGGGCGATATTTGAAGACTTATTATGCAGCTTAACGTTCCTTGAAGTGAAACTCCAAAAATAATGTTTGGTCTGAGGAATGACTGTTCGGCTAGTGTCTGTGATTGTGTCCCAAAATTTTGTAATAAAATTGATCTTAATAAAATGGAAATTATAATTTGCACTTATAGGTACCTCACTTTGGTTTTGAATTTATCCAATTTAAATTAGATAAAATATTCACACCTGTATAGTTCTAAAGCCTACTTAATAATGCTTTGTTGTTCTTGTTAATTTTGGATTTCGGCGCGCTGATGTTTTCCTATATTTTTCTAGGAAAATGTCGGGTCCGAAGCTAATCTTTTCTTTTAAAGACAGCTTAAATCTTGCACTGGACAAAGAAAAGGCCGCTCGATCTGGCATTGCAAACTTTGACTGGGACTACGGTCAGGTCAACATTGATTACGAGGGTCCTCTGATGGACATCGTCAGCCGCCGGGAGACGGAAGGACTACCCTCACTACTTAAAATCGGTGCCAGGGAAGACTCCTCACTGAAGAGGCAGAAAGTGGAAAGGATAAGGTATCCAATGGAAGGGACTAGTCAATTGCAATCGATGATCACCACACCGACAGGACGCTTGGTTGGTGTTGCTACTGATAGAGTTCCTGATGCACCGCTGAGAAGGACACAACACCAAAATGCTAACTACCGCAAACACAGAGCCTTCGTTCACCTGAAGAGAAGACGTGCAAGGGATGCAGAAATGACACTTACCCCGATTCATGAGGAGAAGGTCTACGAACCTAGCTTAAGAAAGACATCCACCAGTCCGTCGGTCACGGGAGGCAAGCTAGGTTTGTTGTAGAGCCTACATAGTCAGAGGTCCTCAACGAGCTTTGCCCAATATGCCTGATGTGTAATGTAGACATCCCGAGGAGGACGTCAACAACAGGGGCATTTACAGAATGCCCTGAATGTAATGTTATATGCCTGGAGCGTACGGGATGTTTGAAGAATACACCGTTGCAAGTGTGAGATTCAAAAGTGTCGAACACCTGAAAGTCGAGCCGTACATCCTACAGTTTGCAAAGATGCCACAGTTTTGGATTTCTTCTGAGGTTGAGACAGTGGGGCAGCTTGAACGCATACAAGGGATTCCTACAATCGAGCTTGAAAGAATGAGCAGAGTCAGAAAGCAGGAAATGAAATTTTACGAGGAGATTTGAGGAAAATTTGTCAACATCTTGGAAGGTTTAGAATTGCATACATGAGTTTTCTCTGAAAGGGATGAGAGGAGAATTCTCGACTGTGTGTTTGATATGTGAGACAAAGGTTGTGCTAGTTTGTTGATGAAGAAAACATATTCAGAGCCTCAGAAATGGATGAGAGGCAAGGGACGAATTACAATTCAAAGCGGTTGCTGCTATAACTTCACGAAGGATAAGCTAGGGAATCCCCCAGGGATCCTAAGATATGACGAGGTGGATCCTCTGCCTTCCGAGATAAAAAGGATGATGAAAAGAATGGTAAGGTGGAGCATACTTCCGGCGGATTGTATCCCGAATAGTTGTATTGTTAATATGTATGAGGAAGGAGGCTGCAATCTGCCTCACATAGATCACCACGACTTTGTCAGGCCTTTCTGTACTGTGTTTCATGAGTAAGAACAACATTTTATTAAGAAGAGAAATTGACATTGTGGGACATGGAGAGTTCAGAGGATTGCTCGAGATTCTGTTGCGAGTGGGTTCAGTTCTGATCTTGAAAGGAAACAGAGCAGACTTGGGGAAGCATTGCATCTTAGGAGTGCCGCATCGTAGGGTTTATGTCACTTTGAGAAGGATGGACGACAGCAAGGTGCCACACGAATTCCAGCCAGATTTAAAGTTGGAAGAACTACGCCCGTACTAGTTGCGAGATGGCTGTACCTCTAAGTATACGGAGATGAATCTTAGCACGGAGCGTGGCTTAGAAGGTTAGCTTGATCATGAGCTTGCATCAGGAGACATACAGACATTTGCTACTTTTTGTACGGCATCAGAGCAGAGAGGATACGATATGAGATGATACAGTTCTTATATGGATGTACTCAGCATGTTATTTTGGGCAATTTCAGCATGTGATCAGTTGCACTACATGATTTGGAAGAAGATTCATTGAAGCTTATTTCGAATTTCAGCATGTTTTTCTTAGTTGCTTTTCTGTGCGTATGATGAGAAGCCGCATGACCACACGGTGGTCCTAGTCTATAACGAACAAAGAACGATATGAAGAAAATTTAATTATATAAGTAAAATCCAAAACTTAAAAAAAAATCCTGATAATAAAATGTATGTAATGAAAATGATAAAAATGGTAAGCGAATCCTTCACGTCTCTCTCACATTCCACATCCTTCACCTACTTTCCGCATTCTCCTCACTTCATAAAATTCTCCATGGTCCTCGCAATCACTACTCTTGTTTCTGCACTCAGGACTGTAGGCCTCCGTCCTACTCCCACCTTTACTCTTGGGACTGTAGACCTCCATTCTACTCCCTTAAAACTGTAGGCCTCCGCCCTACTCCCACCTTTACTCTCGAGACCGTAGACCCCTGTTCTACTCCCTCGGGACCGTAGGCCTCTGCCATACTCCCACATTTACGCTCGCTACCGTATACCTCTGTTCTACTCCCTCGAGACCATAGGCCTCCACCCTACTCCCACATTTACGCTCGAGACCGTAGACCTCCGTTCTACTTCCTCTAGACCATAGGCCTCTATCCTATTCCCACCTTTACTCTCGGGACCGTAGGCCTCCGTCCTACTCCCACCTTTAATCTCGGGACTGTAGACCTTCGTTCTACTCCCTCGGCACCGTAGGGCTTCGCCCTACTCCCATCTTTACTCCTAGGACCGTACGCCTCCGCCCTACTCCCACCTTTACCCTTGGGACCGTAGACCTCCGTTCTACTCCCTTGGGACCGTAGGCCTCCCTCCTACTCCCACCTTTACTCTCGGGACCGTATACCTCCGTTCTACTCCCTCGGGACCATAGGCCTCCGCTCTACTCCCACCTTTACACTCAGGACCGTATACCTCTGTTCTACTCCCTCGGGACCGTAGGCCCATGCCCTACTTCCACCTTTACTCTTAGGACCGTAGGCCTCCACCCTACTCCCATCTTCACTCTCAGGATCGTAGGCCTCCACCCTACTCCCACCTTTACTCTTGGGACTGTAGACCTCCGTTCTACTCCCTCGGGACCGTAGGCCTCCTCCCTACTCCCACCTTTATGCTCGGGACCGTAGACCTCCATTCTACTCCCTCAAGACTGTATGCCTTTGCCGTACTCCCACCTTTATGCTCAGGACCGTAGACTTCCATTCTACTCTCTCAAAATCGTAGGCCTCTGCCCTACTCCCACCTTTACTCTTGGGATCGTAGACCTCTGTTCTACTCCTTCGGGACCGTAGGCCTCCGCTCTACTCCCACCTTTATGCTCAAAACTGCAGACCTCCCTTCTACACTCCTGGGACCGTTGGCCTCCACCCTACTCCCACCTTTACTCTTGGGACCGCAGGCCTCCGCCCTACTCCCACCTTTACTCTTGGGACCGTAGACCTCCGTTATACTCCCTCAGAACCGTAGGCCTCCGTCCTACTCCCACCTTTATTCTCGGGACCGTAGGCCTCTGCCCTAATCCCATGTTTACTCTTGGGACTGTAGACCTCCGTTCTACTCCCTCGGGACCGTAGGCTTCCGCCCTACTCCCACCTTTACGCTCGGGTCCGTATGCCTCCGTTCTACTTCCTTGGGTAGACCTCCATTCTACTCTCTCGGGACTGGAGGCCTTTGCCCTACCCCCACCTTTATGCTTGGGACTGTAGACCTCCGTTCTAGTCCCTCGGGATTGCAGGCCTCCGCCGAACTCCCACCTTTACTCTCGGGACCGTAGACCTTTGTTCTACTCCCTCAGGATCGTAGGCCATCGCCCTACTCCCTTCTCAACACTAAACAAAAAACAAATCAAATTCTGACACAAATCTAAAATCTACACCTGAAGCTTGATAGTCTAAAGTCTACCTTTTAATCCCTAGTGCAAATATCTATCACTCAATTCTACGCTTTGTTCTAGGTATCTTGGCTTAGACGTTTGTGTTGGTTTTGTTGATCATTTCGGTCAACGCCAATACGCGCGGTGTACTCGTCCGACACACCACACCTATTGGGGGTCCATTTGTTGGCCTCATTTTTAGTAAGGTCCAGTCTTCCTCTTAGGATTTAGGATTTAGCCTTAGGGTTATTCCTTTGACAATTTTAGAGCCTTAGAAATGAGACCCACCTTATTTTAAAAATCCAAACTGCCTCTATACTCTTTTGAAGTTGCGCATGCGGATCTTGACCTCTAGCACGTAGGAGGTTGGAACTAACATGAGGGAACTCAAAAGGAGTTCTTATAGGATCATTAAGACTTAGGGTGGCCTTTTGCACAATTTGCACTATCGCGCACACAAACTTCACGATTCATTCAGTTGACACGTTCGATCACCACAATTCTCATTACTTGGGCCGTTATTTGTTGAGTACTTGAATAAATTTTGAGACGATCGATCGCATGACTATATTTTATAAAATTTGAATTTTGATGTGTTTTTAATCCGATTGTCGACAACGTCGTCCAAGCGACCCCGGATAACAAAACGGAATGCGCTGATGCGTTTGGAATGTCCAAATTACCTAGGGAGGACACCCATTTTGCTAGGACACCATCCACGATTAAATTGCACGAAATTTGACACTTTTTGAATAAAAAAAAACTATTTTCTTTTTAAATCCCTAAATCCCCTGCCTCTTCCATCGCACGCCTCACGCATGCCTCCCTCTCTCTCTTTTGCGATTTCCTCCCCATGGCCAAATTCCTCGCCATACTTCTCCCCTCCCAAGGTTCCCTCCTATAGCTGCCTCCCAATCTCCCCTTTCTTGCATGAGAAGCAAGGAGGAGATCTCCTCCACACCTCCTCCTCCTCCATGGCAGCAAAGATTACTTTTTTTTTTAAATTTTTTTTGTCATCTTTTTTGGCTGCCACAAATCTTTCTCCCCATGTTTTCTCATCATAGTCTAGGGATTATTTTTGGAGGTAAGTTTTTTTATGTGTAAAGGTGATGATTCTTCTTTGGGTTGATTCTCTTCTTCCCTCTCTTCATTTTTTGGTATAAAAAAGAGCCCTATTTTTCTTCTTGAGGGTTAGCTGAATTTGAGTCATTGTGAAGGCTTTGCCTTCTCTTGGGTAAATCTTGAAGGAGGAGGAGGGCCGAAATTTTTAGAAGAAGGGGAAGGTGCTGCTGAAATTTTGTGGGGCTTTTTCTTGCATTTTTTTTGTCGTTCTACCTCAAGGGGTAACTTCTTCACCTCTCTTTTCTCCTCATTTTTTTTTTCTCGTGGTGCTTCTTTACTCTGATTTTGTATGAAAAAATTGGTAGCTTATAAAAAAAGAGAGAAGAATTGAATCTATTCATTCTCATCTTATTTCTCATTAGTCTTTCTTGGTTTATGTTGAAGTGGAAACCGTGTTCATTCTTTATATCATTGATCTTTCTTAGAAATCAGAGTTTATATATTATTAATTTGATGAAATTGATACCGCCATTAAATTCTGAATTTATGATAATGAATTGTTGTTATTTATCATGGCTATCTCGATGCTTGAGTAACACTGGAACTTATCGGGTTGGAAGAAATTAAAATTTTTATGGTTCTTGGTTCATAAAAGATTTTGAATTTTTGGAATCATTCTTTACTCTTTATTGAAATTTTGGAAGAGTTGCTATGTATATCTATGCAAGTTTTCCTGTTTTTAATTATTCATATATGTGTATATTACACTTGATTTTATGTTACACATACGCAAAATTGTCAAAATTTTGCTATACTTGTGCAGGATAAGCATGAAACAAATGTACTCTTGTTATTATTGATCATTCTTAAGTGCATATAAGTGCGATATTCATATCAATATTGTGGATTTGCTGATTCTAACTCTGATATTTATATCCACGTAATACAAGGCATAAGTGTGCAATATACGAAGCTTATTTCATTTTGATAACAGGTAAAGTTTTTTTTTAGTAATTTGAGATATGTATGAGAATTGTGGTGTACATCATTCATACAAGTTCATATATATTAGTATCTATTTTCAACATTGATGTGGGATGCTTTTACAATTGCTATACAATGATATACATGACATTTGTATTTGCTTATACATTGCTTGAACCTTTGGAATCAGTGTTGGGAGGCTTTTGTGATTGTTAAAAAAAAAAGGAAAAGAAAGGATGATTGGTGGCAAAGTTTCATGTTGGCATTCTTAACATAAAAATTTGGAAGCTTGCATTCCAATTCTCCCTCCCCTTATTTCATTATTGAATTGATATAGCTCAGTTTTCTTAGCCTTCTATGGCTTGATTTTTGGCGCCTTGTATGGCTCGCCCTTTTTGGCACTTGATATGGCTCGGTTTTCTTAGCCTTGTATGGCTCGATTTTGGCACCTTGTATGGCTAGTTTCTTTGGCCATTTGTCGGCTGCGGTTTTTGGCCTTATGATGGGCTCGGTTTTGGCCATTCAATGGCTCAGATTTTGCCTCATGAGGGGCACGGCTTTGGTGGCTTTCAAGTCACATTTAGCGAGTCATTTTTGTGGCTTTCGAGTTGCATTTAGGCAGTTGGTTTTGTGGCTTTCAAGTCACATTTAGCGAGATGATTTTGTGGCTTTCGAGTCACATTTAGGGAGTGAGTTTTGTGGCTTTTGAGTTGCATTTAGTGAGTCGGTTTTGTGGGTTTCGAGTCGCATTTAGCGAGTTGTATTTAGTGAGTCAGTTTTGAGGGATGATTTGCCTCCGTTACGTCGTGTTTTAGGCAGTATCATTTCCTCCTCTCTCTCTCTCTCTCTCTCTCTCTCTCTCTCTCTCTCTCTCTCTCTCTCTCTNNCTCTCTCTCTCTCTCTCTCTCTCTCTCTCTCTCTCTCTCTCTCTCTCTCTCTCTCTCTTGCCTTCAGTCCTTTGTTTCTTCTTGTTTCTTGGCCTACATCACGTGCCTATATAGGACGCATAGGTGCACACATATAGCACTCTTGCTATATGTGGGGCCATCAAGTAAGGCTGTAAGTGGAGTGTGTGAGGTTAAGGACGGTGATAAAATTGCATTATAGAGAATCGGGTCCCTTAGAATAGTATCTCCTAACTCAAAGACCTTGGAGAGGGTAGAGCAGGGAATTCTTACAGATACTATTCACCCAGCCTTAGGGTTTCTACTGCCGGCAATCTAAAGTTGCTAGCAGTCCTAGTTTGACTAGAATATTTAACTTGTGGATCGAATTATTTTAATATATATATATATATATATATATATATATATATATATATTAAAAAGAGAAAGAACACAC